>BDMV01000010.1:39169942-39184088 GCA_008326285.1 Oryza officinalis | reverse complement strand
CAGCAATGTTAACTACCTTAAGTGGATTTGTTCATTTCATCGGAGAGGGAGGGTCCCTGCAATTGCATATGCAGTAGCAGCTTTAACTTGTGATAAGAATGCGGGTGGTGGTGGGTAGCTTTTGATAATTCCAAGGCAGAAGATCTCCTCGCTCAGCTGCGATGATAGTATCTCTTTTCTTTCTCACATGCATCCATGCAGCTCTCTGCTACATGCTGCACAGCAACCTTTGCTCCTCTCCCTCTTGTGGTTGTGGTTGTGGAGTGCAGTTGATGGCCAAAAGAAAGAGAAGAAAAGGGAGATGATATATGTATTGCGGCCTGCAGAAACTTGGCTTAGCTTGATCAGTCCCCAGTTGCTTGCTGCAGTTGTTTGGTGGTAGGCTCGGCCTGCAGCTACACACCCGTGNATGCATCCATGCAGCTCTCTGCTACATGCTGCACTGCAACCTTTGCTCCTCTCCCTCTTGTGGTTGTGGTTGTGGAGTGCAGTTGATGGCCAAAAGAAAGAGAAGAAAAGGAAGATGATATATATATATTGCAACCTGCAGAAACTTGGCTTAGCTTGATCAGTCCCCAGTTGCTTGCTGCAGTTGTTTGGTGGTAGGCTCGGCCTGCAGCTACACACCCGTGTGATATGGTGTGTGCACATGCTGCTGGACATGCATTGCATATTTGCATGGGCAGATATTAACCGATGCCCACCATCTTATCTTTTTCTGTCTGTGGTCCTTCCTCTTATAATGCTCCTTCCACAAGCTAGCAGGAAGCACATTTCCTCAATCTCCATTTTCATGCCAACTTGTTCTTTTTTATTGTTATTTACTTATTTTGATAAGATTTTTGTGTGTGTAAAGATAGGCATGATGCTCTTCATTTTTAGGGCTCATTTAGAATTAGGATTTTCAAAACATGGAATAGAAAAAAATGCAGTAGCAGAATGTCTTAGTACTCCAAATTTTATGAATAGCAAAATACAGAAAATTACATGAATCATCGTTTGGATGGAGTACAAGAGAAGGATAGATATGGACAAAGAAAGATTTCTATGAGGTTGAACCTCATGTTAGGAATCCTCTAAAATTCCTATGATCTTGTCTATTTCTAAGGCATTTTATAGTATCCATGAGAGTTAATTCCTTTGTTCCAAGGATCATGTTGAAAAAAATTTCGTAGGATCCATTTCTTACAATTTTTTTTCAAAAATCCTTTGATCAAAGGAGCCTTATTTTATATTCTTTGATTTGTGTAAAATTAGACAATCTACTTTGTTGGTAGTAGAAGTAGAAGAGTTTGTAGTTTTGTTCAAGTGATAAATGAGAACGAGGAAAGCTTGTTGATATACAGTTCCTCTTAGTTTAAATGGATTTACTACAATTGCCTCTTCTCTGTCTTAGGAAGGTAGTATCACATTATTTTAATAAGATTTTATTTTGAGCTTACCATATTTCCTATTTCTGCTGAGACAACAAATAAGTGGTTGTACTATCATGCATGCATGGCTTATATCATGGCCCAACAGCATTCTATCACTAAAAGGGGAGACATGGAAAAGAAACATCCTCCCAAGTCATGATCCGATTTTGTTGTACCAAAAAGAACTGAAAAAGATTGTGATGGTGATGACAATAAAAGCTTTTGGTGTTCATCCCTAGAGAGCTTGTATATCAAGAAACGTGACAATAACAAGTGTATGTAGAATAATAAAAGTTTCCACAGGGAAAAAAACAGAGCTAGCTCCACTTAATTATTCATTTTTTTGCAGAAAAAAAAACACAATTTCCCTTTAATTGGTTGCCAGCAAATCCATAAGTTCCGTTACTTCACTTGTGAATGCAAATTATCCCAACAAGAGGAATCTTTGGGAGGTGGTGGATCCCATTGCTCATGGTTCGTACTTTTGTAGTACATATATGGTACTGATTTCCAAATAAATCCATCAACTCAATTATTACGTACGTAAGTTTGTTCTATAATTTATGCTGCCATTGTGAATATGCGGATCATGTAAGACTTATCTTACTCCTTTGGAAGAATTGTGAATATGAGGATCGTCTGAGACTTATCTAACTCATCTGGAACAGAGGAATTCACATAAATCAATTAGTTTTTCATATGAATGAAAAAAACCCATAAAAAGCCTAAGATTTATATTTTATAGTGAGACTTCATTATGTAACACTTGCAAAAATGTCGATCATCCTAAATCTATGGCCAAATGTCCGATTGATAAATGATTCCTTTCACAAAGTAAAAATAATGTTATTGAAGGGTAATTCATGAGTTATGGTGTTTCAAGTATAATATGTAAATACAAAAGTACGATGATCAGTGCTTTGTTTGAAAGGAGAAAGGATACTGTAATGACAATAAGCACCAAAACTTAATCTTTAAGTAATTTTTTTTAATTTTTATGTTACTATAAATCAAAAGTTGGACAAAGAACGCACTACCTCCGTCTAGTATAAGTCTTATTTGATACTAACTTATTATATTTTGAGACAAATATAGTAATAAAGAGGACTAAAGTAAAAGTAAAGTAATGATCTTTGAGGGAAGGGGAAGTTGGGAATAGTGATGTGTTTTTTTTTTGCAAAACAGAAAAAGTAGCATGAGAGTGTTTATCAAAGATGGTTAGTACTGTATTAAAAACCAAGAGAGCTGGACAATTAAAAGGTGAGGAACCAAACCCATGGTGAACAATGTGAAGTGAAATGGCAGTGCTTTTTAGGGAGACCCACACCAAACAGCAGCAGCAGAGTCTCTTGTCAATCTCAGGCAGCACAGCCCACAGTCTTTTCTCGCCGTCTCCTCCGCCGCCAGTTAACGGTTAAGGCGTTGGTGTTGGTGCCGCCGCCTCTCCCACCACACCACCGTCCATCCCACGCGCACACACCAAAGCAAGCTTCGTTTCCCCTGCCACCCACAGCGAGCGAGGAGGAGGAAGAGCACGCAGCATCGCCTCTAGCGGCGGCGCATGGCATAGGGCATAGGCATCGCCTGCCCCCACCCCGCCCAAGAATGAGAGCTTGGGCCTCCACTACAAGAGAGAGAGGGAGAGAGAGACCCACCACCACCACCATCAACAACAGCAGCAGCAGCAGGAGGAGGAGATAGATGGGCAACTGCGGGACGCGAGAGGAGAATGCCGTCGTCGCGGCGCACGCGCAAGGTATTCTTCACTTCCTCACCTTCCTCCCTTCCGTTTCCTCCGATTGATTTCTTGGGGGATTTCCCGATTCGGGGCGGTGATTGTTTTTTTGGGATGCTGGTTGTTGGGATGGGATCTCGGGTTGGATGGTCTGAATTTCATCAAAAAATTTGATCTAGGTGGTTATTTCTGGGCTCCCCTGATCTCTTGGTTGGTGGGTTCAGTGGGGAATTGTCAAAAGCAGTCTTTTCCTTCTACTATGATGCCCTATGAGTTTATTGGGACCTTGGATGGGTGTTTTGGCTGCAAATGTTGATTCTTGCTGGGTCTATTCCAAATCGCCATTTTGGTACTCTCGGGTTTAGGTTTGATTAAAATCCGAGATCAACATTTGCTCCAAATGTTCAACATTGTTTTTTCTGTTAGTTGCATATGGGGATTCTGGGATTTTGTTTTACAGTCTACATTTGCTCAACATCCATCTATTTTTTTTTTGGGAAGCCTCATCTCCTTAAGCTTTCTGGTGTGGTTGCTCTGTGATTTCTTCTCTGCTGCATATCCCGGCCAAGTTACGATCTTACTGTCTTTCCTTATCTTCTTGGTTGCTGTATCAGAAATTCTGCTTCATTGTGTTCATCTGGACAATTTATAGGCACTCCCCCCAATAGTGCTGCAATTTCTGTGCACTTTGCTTCACTGAGGCACTGTTGACTTTCAGTTTAACAGAAAATAGTCTCATATGATCCTGCAAGTTGGAAAAACATAATCACTTCTTGTAGTTTGCTGCATTGTTTTTTGCAATTTGGAGCTTTTTTTATTGCATGCAACTGTGCAGTAGATCTGGTCTCCTGGTCCTGTTTACCTCTTGCTGTAATCAACTTGCTCATGTATGTACTTTTTTACAGTATTATTAAGTAGAATACCATTTTATAATTGCTAGGAATCGCCAGCGCTCGTTCCAGTAGTTCTCATGTTAGTTTGTGATTATAGCTTTTCCTAAACGTATTTCAGCAGGATTAGCTCTCTTTCATCCAACCATCTCTGTGAATGCTGAAAATTCAATATGAATCCCTGAGTTAATTCCTAACATTTTCAACTCATACTGGCTATAGAATCAAGTATGAGAATTTTCTGTGTTGTACTTGTATATGGATGGAGTATTGTCATTAGTTCACTATTACCTTCTTTTTTAAATAAAAACGTGCCTTTTATCTAATAAGTATGAGAATTTCTGGTTACCTTAATTCGTTTTTACCTTAACTATTTTTTCTTTCTTGTTGTTGAAATATCATCTTTTCAGTTCAGCAGCTCCACTTGTTACAACATCCTGTCAAGAATGCTGTTGCAGAGAGGAAGCACACCCGCATCTCATCAGATATGAGTGATCCTTCAACACCTAGGAAAATTGAAGATGCCAAGAACATCTCCATATACAACGATGTGATTGACTTCACATTGTTTGAGCTCGAGACCATCACAAAGAGCTTCCGTGCTGACTACGTTCTTGGTGAAGGAGGGTTTGGGACTGTTTACAAGGGCTACATAGATGAGAATGTCAGGGTTGGTCTGAAGTCACTACCTGTTGCAGTCAAGGTGCTCAACAAAGATGGACATCAAGGACACAGAGAATGGCTTGTGAGTTGCTAACTTGTTCAATATTCACTATGGTTGCTGATATTCGTTATGTACATGGATATGCAGAACATTAACAATTACTCGTACTAGAACATGATATATCTTAATTGTGTATTATATGGAAAAGTAGTTGTTGATGCTAACTATGTATATCACATCAATGGCACATGCAGCATTTAGTTATGCTCATGTTAACAAGTATGCTAACAAATAAATATATCATGCAAATTTTGTTTCTTTTGCCTTCATATTTCTTAGTTTGTTTCCCATTTTGGAATAGAAAATTTCTCAAGAAGCTACAAGACATAGTTAGAGCGATTCATTAGGCATGTATCATGAAGCTAAACATATTAATTTCATTGACCAACATGCATGTAGCCTGAGTCATACTGTTAAATATGGATTAGCATATTTCTTGAAAGTTAGAAACAGAACAGTGTATCTACACATGCTCAGAATAGGTAAATTCTATTTCTTTTTAAAAAGAGAATAAGCGACATTGTCCATCAAAGAAACATGATGCATTTAGTTTGAAATCCATCTTCCATAAGCAATTTTGGCAGTTTTCATGCATATTATTGACTTTGAAAATCATTACCTTCTCATTCTTGTCGTTATGTTGGAAGAATTATCGGGAAGTATCTCATCTTTTGTTTCTTTGTCAGACTGAGGTTAGGTTCCTTGGGCAGCTAAGACATCCAAATTTAGTCAAGTTGATTGGGTATTGCTGCGAAGATGACCACAGGCTGCTTGTCTACGAGTTCATGTTTCGAGGAAGTCTAGAAAACCACTTATTCCGAAGTAAGAATCCAACTCCTTTTCATTGTTTTGTGAATGATAATATGATATTCTTGGCCGAATAGTATCTTTTGATCACATTTTTAAGATATTTTATTTTTTTTCTCTATAATACAATCTAGCACCATGTCTGAAGCTGATATTGTGGATAATAGAGTTGCAACGTTGTTTTATTTAATATCGTTGATATGAGCAATTTTCTCTATCTGCCAGATGGTTAGGCATGTTTCTGATACCTACCAGAGTCTAGAATAAGTTCTACCGAGTCACTATATTACTTGTTTTGCAAATGACCAGCGCTCTAGAACTTGGTCTGGTAGGATTTCATTTCGACTTGCTTTCATAAGGATTGCAAATTTTCCATAGCTTTTTGACTGAACAACCGATTTAACTGTTCGCTGCTAGACCTTCAGTAAGTTTAGGCCCTCTTCATATTTGCCATTCTTGGAAAACTTTATTGACACGCTTTTAACAAGATTGTCCAAAGTGACCAGTTAACCATCTGAACTCTTTGTCTCTTTGTCTTGCCATAGCTTAATGTCATGATCTACTTTCTTGGTATACTTAATGGCTGGTTAAAGATTATGCTCAACCATATTTTGTTCTTATACATTGTGGTGAACTTGTACTTGGGAGTAGGAAATTCTCTGACATCATCTTTGCTTTTCTTTTTTATTCTCAGGGACAGCTACTCCGCTATCCTGGGCTACTAGGATGTCGATTGCATTAGGAGCTGCCAAAGGGTTAGCTTGTCTCCACAATGCTGAAAGGCCAATTATCTACAGGGATTTCAAGACATCAAATATTCTGCTGGACTCAGTTGAGTAGCATTTCTTGCCAATATCTTGTTTTTTACTTTCTCTTCTATGCATCTGTTAGGAATATGTAACTATTTTTCATAATAACGTTTATCTTTTATTTACACTTACACAGGATTATACTGCTAAACTCTCTGACTTTGGTCTGGCAAAAGCTGGCCCAGAAGGCGATCAAACCCATGTATCAACACGGGTAATGGGAACATATGGTTATGCTGCTCCTGAATATGTGATGACCGGTATTGTCCTCTTTTTCTTTTTCTACATTTTCTACATTTTCTGAATAGCATTGTTACCCTTCATCAAAATGTGAGCAGGTGATTTTTCAAAAAGAAAAGTTTACCAAGTGAGATGCGAGTATGCAGTTTCTGTTTTGCCTTTGCAACTTCATCTGATGTATGTATACCTATTGGGCAGGTCACTTGACTGCTAGAAGTGATGTGTACAGCTTTGGTGTTGTCCTTCTTGAACTCTTGACTGGGCGTAAGTCCATCGACAAGTCACGGCCCAGCAGGGAGCACAGCTTGGTTGACTGGGCCCTCCCGAAGCTGAATGACAAGAGGAGACTTCTCCAAATCATTGACCCAAAACTGGAGGGACAGTATTCAGTTAGAGCTGCCCACAAAGCTTGCAGCCTAGCATACTACTGCCTGAGCCAAAACCCGAAGGCGAGGCCTCTTATGAGCGATGTCGTTGAGACTCTTGAACCATTGCAGGGCAGTGGTGGAAGTGATGGAGCTGTTCAATCTGTTCTTGGCAGTGGCCTTCCGAGCTACAGAGTTAACCGTAGACTAATGACGAACAGCGTCCACTGTAGGGCGATTCCGAACCCCAAGTGCTCCCATGCTGTCCCAGCATGCAGGGTGAGATGAGAATGTGCTGTTTCAGTTGCTCCTGGAATAGGTTCAGTTGTACATTGCAAGTCTAAACCGTGGATGGTGCGTGAGTGTGCACACCTGCACTGTGTGCTTTTGGGTTTTTTCTTTTCTTCTTTTTTTGGCTTTCTCCCCCAGTTTTCAACCTGTAAATTTGGTCTGCATGGTGATGCTTGTAAGGCCCTCTAATTTTCACAGTGGTCTTATGTGTTGTTGACTGTGTTTTGCCCTGCCAAAACCGGCAAGGTTTAACCCCAGAAATGAAAGGCTGAACTAAGAGTGGTTGGATGGTTGCTATGCTACTGAAGCGTTGTCTGTCATCTGTATCTTGTTCCATGGATTGCCTACTTTCTTTGTGCATTTTTTTTATTGAGCTTTACTTTCTGATATTACATCGCTGGTGTTATGGACTTATGGTGTGTTTGTTTTCCTGACGTAGTGGTCATCTGGATTGCTGCTGTGAAGCACTGTATAATTTGTTCATATATACCTGTTTTGTCATGATGTTATACTGTTATCAATGTTTCTCGTATTCAAGGTTGCGTCAGTTTTGCACTCCAGGTGTTGTGTTTTCCCACGTCAACACTCTGTTTAAGATATGGAAAATCATTCATTGTCTTTCTGTTTTTTATTCTACACAGGAACCAGTCATTATCTGTTCTTTCTTTTGCTTTTGTAATTAACAAGGAGCCCTCATTGTATTGTCATCTGTCATCCACCAAGTTACCCCATTCCTAATTCTAAAGATGCCGACTCTGATGCAGCACTATGATGAATGTTTGGTCTCATCAGTCGGGACACTGATAACAAACAGCACTTTAGAGTGCTAAAATACAATCACCATAGATTCCCCTTATCTTTCAACTGAAAACTTCAGTCTAATTAACCATCTTTTGAACCAAATTAATTTACAGTTATTTTCCTGAGTCTATAACCATGTATGTACTGTCTGAAGTAGATTCAGAGATGGTTTGGGAATTAAGGCAAAAGACTGTTAAGCGTATGGCCACCTGTCTGTTAGTATAATGCTGCATTAAAGAGTAGTAATAAGCATATATAGACAACAGTGGTAGTCATTTTCAGTCACTAAAATACGTACAACCTTATTGTACTGTAATTCATGGTGCCCTTGAGCCATGGTCGTCGTCACCATCATCACTCGCACTTGAGTCGACGGAGTGATTAGGAGATGGTTATCGTGTGTGACGTGGATCAAGCCAGATAAGCATTTGAATGTTTCATTTTTGAGAGAGAGCAGGGATAAGCATTTCAATTAGCAAATGAAAGGTGTCTGCTATAGCTTTTTCTGCAAGGACAATAATTAATGAATCTTAAAGTGTGTCGTCCTTGAAAGGAAGATGAAAAAGGAAGAACCACTCATTAATCGAACGAGTGTCACAAATTGGATCACTGACTGCCTGACTGGACAGGAATGTTGGTGCATTATCATGTCATAACTAAAAGATGCATGAAATCAGTGAGCAGTCATTTTCAAGGAAAATCATCAAGGCCACTGTTCCATTGTTGACAAGCAAATTTTTTCCTCACAGAATAATAAAAACCGTATCCTTCCAACATAAAGGAAAATCTCTATAGGATGTGACTTGGTTAATTATCCAGTTACTGCTAGAGAGTTGGCGAGAATCGGCTGTGCATGCCAAGATCACAAATTAATTTGGGGAACAAAGAATGAATTAAACTAAGTTCATAAAAGAAAAATAATCCTGCATATCAAAATATTCAGAAGGCGAAAAATACAAGGATCAGATGCGAAAAGGACCAAGGTTGCATTGCAAACCATATTTGTTTGCTGGTGATATATGCAACTTTAGAGAGCGAGAAAATGACGTATCTCTACCTAAAGAAAGATATTCCCCTTTGGCATTGACACAAAGGAACATCAATCGCTCTCATTAACTGGCACGCACAACGGTTGCTTCATCTGTCAACTGCTAATTAACTTTCTGAAACGCTGATGCTTTTTAATCCTCTTCTTCCCCGGCCCATGCATATTCTCTCTGCTTTAATGGTGTGAAATTTCAGAACAAGAATCTAGTTTCCGCATACAGAGTTCCAGAAATTTGCGGCTGGTCATCTCATCGATCTTCTACGATCCTTTTTGAGTTTTTGATGCTGATCAGCCACACCGCTAGGTGCTAGCTAGTTGACACATGTCTGCACTAGCTAAATCTTGTTAGCTGAAAAGGAAGCAAGGAGGAAGCAGCAAAGCAGCTTTGTTGCCCAGCTGCTTGGCAGGTCACATTTTTCATTTCCGAGTTGATTAATTTGCAACCATCATGCATCCATGCAATTAACTACTTCAGTTATTTAAGCATATTAGTAAAATTGTGTGCAGTTTTTTTTTCAAGGGAATTGGAGCTGTCAATTAGCCATGTCATGTGTGGATGCGTTACCTTGCAGACTATATAAATATGAGTGAAATTGACATGAGCCAGCGACGAGTTGCCTTGTTGCCAAACAATTACTGTTCATTAGTACTATATCTGACCCAAAACCCAACCATTTCTCCCCTTTGTGTTGCATCTCACCGTTCTTCCATTCTTTCCAGAGACAAAGTAATTGACCATGGCAAAAAATCCTCATGTCTCCATCTCTCTCATGACCGGTCTCGCCATGGCCATCTTCCTCCTCTTCAGCTCCTCCTTCCTCCAGGCCGCCCAAGGTACACACCTTCATCTTCGCCTGGTTCATCATGCATCGTGGTGATCCTTCAAGTCGGTTCTGATCGATTCCATTAAAATTCATGCATGCAGGATCAGACAAGAAGATGGTGATGAAGTACGACGTGCCGGTGAAGAGGCTGGTGTACCGGCCGGCGTTGATCAGCACGGAGGCGACGGGATACGAGCCGTTCGAGCTGTGCATAGGTTGCCGGTGCTGCGCGTCGTCGAACGCGAGCAGCTGCGTGGACACTCGGTGTTGCTACCGCATCGACTGCAACATCCCCGGCAAGCCCTTCGGCGTCTGCGCTTTCTCCCCTCACACCTGCGACTGTGGCGCCACCAATTGCACCAACCAGCAGCAGCCATGACCTCACCTCTTGCTGCTACTAATTCAGTTCTCTTCCATGATCAATATAAATACATATGCGCCTGAATTATTCAAAGGTTTTCTGATGCGATTGCAAGCGTATTAAGTTTTTCCAGAGATTCTTGGGACTAGATATGCTTAAGGATGTCATTGTTCCTGACATGAGTATATTGATCTCAAAGTTTAACGGCACATATAGAATCTTCAGAAAGGGATTAATTCTTGATCTATCAGTTACACAAACAATTGATTCGTGCTTTAAATCTTTTGATTTGCATTATCCTCTCTTATCAGAGAGTTAATTTGAGGGTGTGATCTGATTAATTGCTGTAAAACCCACTTTGATGTATGGATATGTTGTGTTGACTACTAGCTAGACTGTAGAGAAAAGGCGGCTGTTTTGTTTGACTATTGCAGGACTAGCACCTAACACTGTTGTTGTTTGTGTCCCTTCTTTCAAAGCCTGAATACTAGTACGTGCCAAATACATGATCAGCATTCAACAAGGTGGATGGTCTAGAAATCAAGTTGGGCAGTCACAGGCCGGCACACGCTTGATTTGACAATCACTTTTTAGGTGGCAATGCAAATGAATTGTAGGTACAAACCCACAATGTTAGTAGCTTAATGAGCTCATCAGCTAAACGCCTAAACCTACGTTGAATAAACTTCAAGTCTGAAACGCACGTGATCGAGGGTACTCATTTCAGCACGATTAAGCACACACCAATCAAGGTGCTTATTTATAAGATGAAGATACTCTGTCTGCCTGTCTGTCAGTGTCAGACATGCAACTCGATCATCGCCCTAGAAAACACATCTCTGTCAGGCCTGACCAACGTACCACTGTTGTTTCGCAAATAAAAATTCAGATTCTCCTTTCTCCGATGATGCAGCACTGGTTTCACTGATCTGAAACTCGCTACGAGAAATGGTTAGCTTTGTCTAACAGCTTCCTTCTGTTTGAGCTTTGGGTTTGCAGACAATCATGTATTGTATGGTCGCCGGGATCGCCACGGATCAACCGGTGCAGTGCTCCACGTACAGCGCACCTATATATGCTGCAAAATGGATATGGTGTTTGAGGGTGAGTTTTTTCAAGCTGCTCCTCTGCTTTTTACTCATGCATGCAGGCATGCATGCATCAGGAAAATAACTGATCATGCATGCAGTTATTTTCCTACTCCCTGTCAATAGGTTAATTAAGAGAGACATAACTCAATGTCAAAACAAGAGCTTACCTACCTCAATAACTACTACAGTAGGGAGCTTTTAGCCCATCTGCATATGAATTTTTAGCATTTTTAATTTTTATTTTTTAAAGATTTGTAAAAATAATTTTAGGTTTGAAAATATTGCAAATCTAATCTCCAATCGCCCTCCGGCAGGGCGAGATTTAAAAATCGCCCTCCGGGAGAGCGATTTTGCTGACGTGGCAGACAGCCGTCTGCCACGTCGCGGCTTTTATGCGAATAAGCCCCTTGCCGCCCTCGGCAAGAGCGATTTTTCCCTGTAGGGCGGCTGCCCTGGCAATTTTGCAGGCGGCCCCCTTGCTGCCCTTGCAGAGAGCGATTTTTTTCTGGCTGGGCCCACATTAAACCCTAAACCACCCTCGAGGTCCCTAAGAAAAGGAAATCTTTCCTGAATTTATTTTTGTAATTCTTTTTTTAACCCCAATCAAAATTGATTCGAAGCACTTTTTGTTGCATTACACTTTTTCGGAAACCTAAGAACTGACAAAGTTCTATGCTTGTAGTTTGGTGAAGAAAGTTAGTAAACAAGGCAAGGATTGATTACGAATCATGATTCTTGAAAGAATGTTTTCTCTCTTTCGTAACAGAATATCTACTATTTGATTTTGTATTTATTAGATATTATATTATGCCAACCAATTAAATTCTTTAAAAGTGGCATATACGGATCGCTTTTTTTCAATAATTTCTCCATAATATGTATTGTTCTCAATCTAAAGGAAGTTTGGCCATGTCATTTATAAATAAAGTAGAGGATAACATGTACAATATTTAACATGTTTTGTCTGAGTTAAATATTATTCTAATTTGGGCAACAATAGCTTTATCACTTAGAGTTAAGTATTATTCTAATGGTTCAGCAGCTGTGTGCCACATTGTTGCATAACTCAGCATATATGAATGATACAATACATGGCATATGTTTCGTAAGAATTATTGCACGTAATTAAACCGCGGAACCTATCCCATGCAGACATGATACAAATTAATCGGACTCGACGAGTCGATCCTCGGCTTTCCTACGGAACCCTTCTACGACGTTAAGCGTGTCTTCCATTTTCCCTTTCCTTCTCGCCATTGTACTCCGTTTGTGTTTCGCATTCAGTTACTTTTAGGCCGTTATATTGGGGAATGACATTGTTGATTCACATAGTGAATCCGCATCTCCTTTGAATGCTCTGCTAAAGAAACACATGTTGTCAGTTAGAGTGACAATACAATGAAGACGTTAACAGGATTGATAAAATGAAAGACGTACAACGAAGTCGTTGTCTAAGTTGGGGCAAATGAAATATCTCTTGCCATATGTTCGTGGTTCAAAGGAGGTAGCCATCTTGCAACGATCCCTACAACCGCACCTGGGACGCTCCGACCATTTAGGGAAACCTAGTGGGTTGTTCTCTGTCACGCCCCAAACTAGCCCCGAGCGGAGGCCAGTATAAGGCGATCCAAATTAACCTGTATGCCTGTACCAGTCCCAGGAAATAGTGCTGGTACAACAGGAAGACAGAATATCACAACAACAGCGGTCTCTTTATTAAGAGTAGGATTACAACCAAGGTTGGAACTGCGGACAGAACCCGAGTTCGCAACAGCAATAGTTATCAATCCAGCATTCAGATGTCCCCTAATGAAGCCCTGTTTGGACGAAAGTGTCGCACCCCGTTGTGCTGGAACGAGGTAGGCGAAGCGCAAGTGTTTGGACCTGACGTGCTGAAGGAAGCTGAACAACAAGTCAAGCTGATTCGAGACCGTTTGAAGACAGCTCAGGACCGTCAGAAAAGCTATGCAGATAATCGGAGACGTGATCTCGAGTTTGCAGTGGGAGATCACGTGTACCTGCGAGTATCTCCACTCCGTGGTCTAAAGAGGTTTGGAATGTCCGGCAAGTTAGCTCCTCGCTATATCGGCCCCTACCTCATCACCGCCAGACGCGGCGAAGTTGCCTACCAGCTCGAACTGCCAGAAGGACTGACAGATGTGCACAATGTGTTCCATGTGTCCCAGCTAAAGAAATGTCTTCGTGTTCCAAAGGAACAAGTTCCCTTGGGAAGCATAGAACTGGAGAAGAACCTGACCTATAAAGAGAGACCCATTAGAGTTCTTGAAGAGGCTGAACGTCAGACTCGAAGAAAGACCGTTAAGTTCTACAACGTGCAGTGGAGCAACCACTCAGAGGATGAAGCAACTTGGGAACGCGAAGATCTTCTCCTTGCCCAGTTCCCGGAGCTGCTCCCTTAGGCGCTGAATCTCGGGGACGAGATTCTTGTTAGGGGGGTTGGTTTGTAACGCCTGTTTTGTCGCGGCGTTAGCGGGAAAACTATTTTGCTAAAAACTCTACTTGCGAAAGTTTGCTCTTCGGTTGAGTCTTGTTGTGTGCCAAGGTCTCGTGTCTCCCCTCTCAGTTCAATCCCGGAGAAAACCGCGAAATCGGATTTCAAATCCGAGCCCTCAAACTCCCTCTTTCTTTTTCTGGTAAAGCCTAAGCTTCCTCCCTTTGACTCGGGCCGAATTTCCCCTTCGGCTTTCTGCCCCCCCTCTCTCTCCCTCCCGGGCCGCCGCCGGC
>BDMV01000010.1:39152797-39169842 GCA_008326285.1 Oryza officinalis | reverse complement strand
GCATATGCATACACACGGCTAGCTAGCTGCGTGAATGTGAGCTGCTTGCGTGCATGCACATGTACAGCCAGCTAGCTGTGTGGCGCATGCATGGCCGGCAGCACAGCGGTGATCGCTGCGGAGGGCAACCGCGTAATGAACGGGTACGGTGTTGCGCCTCACAACGTTACCGTGCCGCGGCAACAACGGCGGTAAGGAAACAAAAGCAAGAGGAAGAACAGGAGAGGAGCTCACCTTGCGGCAGCCGGGTAGCGGCACACCGAGCGGTGGTCCTCACACGAAACTACGGTCGTCGATGTACAGCCTGGGGACAGTCGGCCCGCGGATCGTCCTCTCACACCACGTGTTCGATCGGTGGCAACAAACGAACACACAGCGTTAAGGAATAAATGTTAGCGGGTTAGTGCAGGTTAGGGGTTAGGGATTAGCGAGTTAGAGATCAGCGGGTTAGTGAGTTAGAGGTCAGCGGGTTAGTGAGTTAGAAGTCAGCGGGTTAGTGAGTTAGAAGTCAGCGGGTTAGTGAGTCAATGGGTCAAATATTAGATGTTAGAGGTTAGCCGTTCAATAAGTTAGTCGTTCTCGGGGTTCAGATGACGGCGCGGCGCACGGCGACGTCGCTGCCGGAAGTAGTACTGGGGAGGAGCATTAGATTTTATCTTTTTATTACTTAACCCAACAGGAATGAATGGCTTGGGGAGGCAAGATGGACTTCAATAGAGGGGTGGGGTGAGTAGAGGGATATATGTTAGACTTTGGTGAGGAGGATGGCTTGTTGGTGGACTTCGGCCCAAGGAACAAGAGGGATGTAACTTGGACTTGTGGATAGGTTGTAAGGCTGTTTGGCCCAATGAGGTAGGGGGAGGCGTTGTAGACTTCTTGGAGGACTTTATGGGCTTCGGCCCGACAAAGAAGAGGGATGCGATATGGACTTTTGTAAAAGATTTCATGGACTCGGCCCGAGGAACAAGAGGGATGTAACATGGACTTGCGGATAAAGTATTAGGCCGGTTGGCCCAATGAAGTGGAGGGACAAGATGTAGACTTCGTAGGGATTTTCATGGGCTTAGCCCGATAACGAGAGGGAGGCAATGTAGACTTTCTCAAAGTCTTCGGTCAAAGCCCGCAGGAGAAAGTCAAGACAGTGGGGCCCACCGGCGGGTCCCACCTACCTTCTTTTTCTTTTTCTCTTTTTCTTTTCTTCTCTCCTTCTTATCCTCTTCTTTCTCTCTCTTTCTCATTTCTTTCTTTGTCTCTCTCCTTGCTTTTTTTTCTGTGTTCTTCCGGGAGAGAGGAGCCGAGTGGGAGGAGAAGTGGAGCGCCGGCCGTGGGAAGGCGGGGCGGCGGCGGTGCGGCGGTGCGGGCGCGGCGGCTGGAGCGGCTTGGCGCGCGGCACGGCAAGGCCGGCAGCGCGCGGCGCGGGCGCGGCTGGGAGGCCGGGGCGGCGGCCGGGCTGGAGAAGGCCGGTGGCGCGGCCGGGCAGCGGGGCGCTGGCTCCGGCTCGGGCAGCGGCCGCGGCTGCGGCGCGACGCGGCGAGGACGATGGGTGCGGCTGGCGCGGCGTTGGCCGGGCACGCTGCTTGGCGCGAGTTGGTGCAGCGGTGCGGCAACCTCAGCCGGGGTAGTGCCGGCCGGGGCGACTCGCGTTCGTCGGTGTGATGGCGACAGTGAGCGAAATAGGGCGGTTTTTATAGCCGTCGCAGCCGGCGGACAGCGACAAGCTTGCTCGGCCGAGTGGGGCCGACGGTCCTGTGGGGCGGTCGTCGTCGACAGGGAGTTATCGCAGAGCGAGGATGGGACTGCTGCAGGACGGCGTGGACGCGGCGTACGCGTTCGGTGTGGACTTTGCTCACTGTGTTGCCGGTGTTTTGGGGGAAAGCCTCGGTGGACTGGAAGCTCGGTGCAGGGGGGGAGCCGTGGGGCTCGGTGCTTGCAGACATTCCGTCGAACACCTGGCGTGCGAGCTGGCTGAGGAAGAGGGACAACAAACAGACTTGTTTTGCTGGGCAGGCCTTGGGCCAGGGGAAGGGAAGAGTACTAGGCTGGCCTAGAGGAAGATGGGCTGGCCCAATAAGGAGAGGGAGGGAGAAAAGAGTTGGGCCGAACAGGAAAGAGTCCAAAGGAATAGGATGTTTTGTAATTTTGTAGGAATTTGGATTTATGGAATTTGAATGAGATTGAATTCCAAAATTGTAAAGGGACTGTATAAATGGACATTTAATTTTGAGTTTGAATTACAATTGGACTGTTAAGTGAGCTCTTGGATTTAATCTGGCATTTAGATGGGCAAGGATCAGACTTAGAGATTTCCCCGAATTTAATCGGATGGATGGACCGCGTTACCGAATCAACGTTCGATATACGAATTCATCGGTAGTCCTAGGATTCCGAGGAAGGGACTAAATTAGGGAATTTTGAATAAAATGATTTATGAGGAAAAAGGATTCGAACAGAGAAAATTTTAATAAACTATCCCTTAATGGGTTTTATCCAAAATGGTGATACATTTAGGTATATAGCTTTATTTATAAAGTAAATATGCCCGAGGGTTTTTTTTTTTTTTTTCAAAAATAATTGGCACATGCGAATCATAGCTCCTTGAATAAATAATAATTGAAATCAAATACCGACGTATCCTCAGACGTTCGTCTATTAGCCCACGTGTAAACGAAACACGACAGATCGAATTGAGTTAGTTCAGACATGAATGTATTTTGAAAAAGATTTTTGGTTATTCTGAATTTTTAATTCCGTATTCCAAAGTCGAAATATTCAGGATGTTACAAACCTACCCCCCTTAAAATAATCTCGTCCCCGAGATTACTTAGGGGTTAGAAAAAGAGAGGGATGGTTGCACTCCGGGAGACTTATGAAGAAACACAGAGGCTGAGGTGCCATGAATTTTCCAAATTATACAGGTTCGGTGCTGGGCTGGTGAAGAACATCCTGGTTCACTGTCCTGACCATTTTAACTCCTTTTTCACGCGGATAAGCTTGCACTTTTTCTGGGGGCACGCGTCGATACCTTTATCCTTTTTGTGTGATTCATATGCATGCACATGTGGCAGTGGTTGTAGCGCGCAACGACTGGTTGTCGCGGTGCTACCTTGTGTACTCTGCGAGGTTCATAGCCATTAACCGGGGCATCCAAATATTCAACGGCTCGTTTCGAAATACACTGGTCTATCCAAAATTTCAATTCGCCCTGTACACTTGGGTAGTTGCTTTGCCAGGCGTGCAACTTTTGATAAAAAGGGGAAGGGAGAGGGGGCTGCTTTACGCCTCTTTGCGCGGTAGCCCCGAGCGGAGTGTGAGTGGAGGGTGGTGTAGCTCAACTAAGGGAGGGGATGGAGCGGCGTCTCGGCGGTGGAAGCGACCTGGATGGCGGCGAGCGCGGTGCTAGCTACCACGGTGCCGGTGGCGGCGCGGAGCGAGGCGCTGCGGCGCAAGGTGCTCCGAGCGGGGGCGTTGCGGCCAGGGGTGAGCTACGCCGGCGGTCGGGGTCGGCGACTGCTGCGGTTGAGTCGCAGCGGCGTGCTTCTTCTCCGGCGCAGGCGGCAAGCGACGCCATTGGGGGCGGGGCTGCTGTGATGATGGCGCGGGGACATCCCAATCGAAGAGGGACCTTCTTGTCGTGGGTGTGCATTGCCTTGTACTGGGTGTGGGTATGGTCCGGCCTACGGTTTGTTAGCGCAACTATTTGCGCCACTTTATCTTGGTTGGTGCGTCCAGTGGTCATCCTTTGGGGGTGGTGGCGCGTGCTTGTTGCGGACGAGTATGCCGACCACCTATGTGAGGCGGTGTTCCTCCTCATAGTGTTGGCGCCCATCGTCTTCATTTCCGTTCTGAAGGCGATGTTAGAGTAGGTAGTTGACGACATGGTTGCCAAACCTTGGCATGTATCCCCTATGTATCGATCTTCATAGTCCATCTCTTTAATCTTTGGCCTTTCGTGTCATTAGTGTGGTTGTCTCTAGTTTGTACTTGTGCCTGACTTGGCTTATCCGTTGATGAGGCTTGATTACTAACGGCATTATGGGTTTTCCGAACAGGTTTATGCCTGTTTTAACTTTGGGTATCTAGGGGTTGCTTTCNGGCTGAGATGGCCGAGCAGTGCTGAGATGGCACGGTGTTTGTGTTGAATTACTACAGTGACAGGTTGTTGCAAAGCAACCTGTGGAATGGAGTAAGGCGTGAGCCTTACTTCGAAACTAAAAACTATTACACTAGCCCCACCGCGCGCAGCCGCCACCCCCATCGCGCCTCCTCTCTCTCGGCATGAGAAGAAAGAGAACAGAGAAAACATAGAAAAAGAGAGAAGGAGATAAGAAGGAGAAGAAAGAAAAAAAAAAGAAAGAAAAGAAAGAAAAGGAGTGGGACCCACGGGCCCCACATCCCTCCCTCTCTCCCTTGACCCCCTTTGACCTGACAGCCGGGCCCCACTCGGAATATTCCCTGGAATATTCCTCTCTATTCATTTAATCCTCCAAAAATTCCCAAAACTTCAAAAATCCCTATCTTTTCATCCCGAACTCCGTTTGACTCCGTTCCAATTTCAAAATCTTTCAAAAATTCCCCTCTATTTATTAACGTTGTCTTTTTCGTGTTTTGTTTTGGTTTAGCAGTGGTTTTATGTATTGTTTGTGTTGTTTGTTTTCTCGTGTTTAGAACCCGAGTCGGACGGAGGATTCGCACAGGAGTTCGACGCTCCACCCGTTGTCGCGGAACAAGGCAAGCCCCCTTGACCATTTATTGCGCCTATATTTTTAAATTAAATATTTTGTTTGCCAAATTGCATGCTTTAGGTTACACTGTTTTTGGCCACGATTCAAATATAAATCGTCGGACCTTCCCAGTAGTCACACTTTTAATATTTAGAAATTGATGACCCCATTCCTTTGTAACTCCACTACATATTTTGCGTTGGTATTTAAAATGCCAAAGTAGATTACCTATAGGTCACGATTGTGCTGTCGTGTGGGAAAACAAAACTGGGAAATTTATATTTTGAAAACCCGACGAGATGTCGGTATGGTTAAGAAGAGGAAAAGTGTTTTAAAAAAAAAACCTGATGATGCGGGAGTCAGTACCTTGGTGGTTTGACTACGTATTGTCCATAAGGACCGTTTNATCTAGCACTGGATCTGTAATTTATATTACATGAACTTAATAATTAACCTGTTTTATATTTGACTTGCATGCACAAATAAATAATAATGTATTCTTGTAAATTATTTTTATTTAGATGTGCATCTTTAATTTGATTTTTCCATTGTGACAATTTACATTTTGGCAAACAATAACAACCATAACATCCAGCATGATGCAAAAGTTTTAAAAAGTTCAAAATTTTAGTGATATTTATTGTCGGGTATTTTCAGGGTGTTACATGTATTCATTTCCGTTTCTGAGAGAAAAAAATCCGAATTCGTTTCCAAATCCAAAAATATCCAAAACTATTCGACCGAATCTATCCGATTCCAAGAAACGAACGAAAATTTCATAGGTACAGTTTCATCTCTAGTGCTCACTGCTCGCTACTCGGGGAGTCAAGATCACTATGACGCTGCTGCGAGAAGAGCGATGTCGATCGAGTGCTCGTGCGTCGTTCCTTTGTGATGAGATTTTTCAGATTTTGCGGATAGTTATTTGAGGGTATAAATGATTGAATTAACCACTACAAAGTTAAAATCTTGCTCTAGAAAAATCATATGAGAAACTTCTATATAGAACAAAATATATCATTTAGAAGATTAGAAAACATGCAATTGGTATGAACAATTTAAATTAATATTTTTATTGATGATAAGAGTCTCATGTATTTAGAAAGATCTAGATCTTCATTCACCTAGATATGAACAATCCTATTTTTAACTGCAATTGGTTAATCTAAAAATTACGAAAGTGTGAAATATCAGAGTAACAACTGCAATTTGACATTTTGGAAATAAAATCACAAAATCATATTACATATAATTTGTACGGAGCATAATGAACATTAAAAAATTAATTGTTTGCATTTACTTAAAACAAACAAATCAAATTGTAATATGCAGAGTGCATCATAGAAATAACAGTAGTGGCAACCCATGGGTGCACCAAAAACTGCCCAGCCCATTGGCTCAATCAAAACCTGAAAAGCACCAATTTCAAGACTCCACTATATTATCACTACATAATCACTTGTATATCAGACATCACATAAGTAACACCAGGAGTTAATCCTGACACCCATATATCTCACAGTGATTTTTAAAGAGTTAACCCTGAAGCAACTACTTTGACCAATGACCTGAACTTCAGTCTTCTAGAGAAAAAAAGATCATGGTCTCAGTGTAAAACATAAGCTTTTGATTAAGCTGCACACAAAAGATTCACTAGTCCATTGCACAAGCCTAAGAGCCTTTTGGGCATTTTGAGGACATCATATTGGCCATGGAGGACAGATGAGCACAAAAGAGAGCAAAATATCCAAACCGCTTCCCTGCTGCCTCAACTGACCGTCTGATCACTCACTGTGCATGCCCAGGCTTGGTCGAACCACCTGTACAAATGTACCAGCAAGCCCATCATCAGTATGCCACAAAATCACAAACCAAACAAGGAGGAGAGTTATCTTCTCCAACCGCTGCAGGCTGCAGCCTACAAGGTCATCTCAGACCGACATATCTAGCAGTACAAACAAAACACAGAGTCATGTATAATAAAATCACCTCTGATTTCTCTAAGGAGGTAGCAAAGCATATGGATCTCGAAAACACATCCTACAACTAGGGATTTGGGGGTAAAAAATGAGAACCACCATCTAAAATTGCAACCTAAAAAGGTGAACACAACCCTCTTGCGATGCAAAATTTGGTCTGGAAAATCGCAATAAACTAGAAGCCATGGAAATGACATCAATTTAAGACAAACCAGGGGACATGTGATGAAGATCATTGGCGAAGCCAATATCACTGCTGGGGCTCTGTCCAAATCACCGGAGGGCCTAGGAACCACCTGAGAACAAGAGGAGGACCAGTGAAGTTGGGGAGCACATCTGCAGAAGTTGAGCTCATCGCCATGGAGAGGTCTGCCTGTCTCTCTCCTGGGAATTGTCTTTTTTTGAACTGGAAACAGGAGCTTCCATTAAGCACTGGCTCCAGGCAGATCGCTGGATACCAACTCGAGTGTAAAGTCTGGTGCATGATCCCAGTACATATAGGAATCAACATCTAACACATGCACTCCATGAGCTGCAATACGGCAGCCACTTTGTTGCAAGTTCTAGGACAGCAGGACACTGAACAGGAAGTAAAATAAGAAGACATAAATGATCATATCTGCCTAAACAGATAGCCGTTAGGACTCCGATCCAACTCTTGTGTCGTGAGTGCTCGCTTCAGGACTGTAGCATCTGTTTCCCCGGATGATCCGAGTCATTCCAAGTCATGCTGCTCTATCCAAAGTTCCAAACCCCACCAAGCAGCCATCGCCTCACCATGGAGAGCACGCTATACTCTGCCCAAGTTGCCTGCTCCAGCTTCCAGAGCAGATCCTTCGCTGTCCATCACCACAAATCCCCATCCAATTTTCATGAACTCCCCCTGAAATGAGGCATCGACATTTAGCTTGTAGGTTTCAGCTGCTGGGGGTGTTCATTTGCTAACTGGCGTTGGTATTGTTGACTGTGCAGGACAAGCTATCTTCCCAAATTCAAGGAGGTAGTAATTAACAGAGCTGCGCACTTTGTCCCCGTTCATCATCCTTTCTCCAGCATTCACTTTGTTCCTAGCGGACCACCACCTCCACAGTAAGATGGAAGATTCTAGTTTGCACTTCAGCTTCATAATGCCATATCTTGTTCACTGCTTCTTTTCCTGACCGACACGGAGAGAGAGAGAGAGAGGATGATGTGTTCCTCATTCATGTTCATGGCCCCCAGATACTTCGAGCTCCCTTGCATTTGAAGAACAAGTGACCACAATCTTCATCATGTCTCTTGCATACTGGGCATAGAGTATCCAGTTCCACTCCTCTTCTCTTTATGTTGCATCTAAACCGGTGGGCTATTATGAGTGAACCGCCATCTTAACTTTGTTTGGGACTTTTAATTGCCATATCTTATGCCACTTAAACACCCCATCATTGTTTTGTCCTGAGCTCATTGGTGAAGCATCTCGTCCATCAGCTGTTTCCCGGCACTGAACGGCTAGTTTGTATGCTGATTTCACCTAAAACATCCCTGTGAGATTCAAAATGCCAGGCCGGCCAATACACCATCCGTGGGTATAGCTAAAATTGCTTCAGCATCTTCCCGCCAGAATGTATCCTGTACCAACTGAGTATCCCACTCTCCTGGGAATTGGCGAGACAGCAAGCCTATGTAAAACGGAGGTCTCAGGGAACAAAGATGCTGTGTACAAATTGGGTTTTGGGTGATGAGATAAAGTGAGCAAACCCAAGAACAAACAAACCTGCGAAACAAACCCACACCAATGCACCAATCACAGAGACAACTGACAGTCAGAAAAAAAATGACTGAAATTTTTAGGGATTTCAGGAAACTGGATAGCAAATCCCCAAGAAGAAATTAAGCTTAAGCTGATTCATCATTCCAACAGAAAATAAAAAAAAAACTTAGAACTAGCTCACCGTTTCAAATTGACTCTCAAATCACATCAACCCAGAGAAAAAACAAACAAAAAGCTAACCGATTCAGAGTTCAGACTGACAGATAAGCTCAAATCCAGTCGACGAAGCTCCTCGCAGCTCCCAAATCCAGTCGACAATAGGAACTGCAGGCAAATAAAACAGAAAATCGCATCAAATACACATCAAAACAAGAGCTCCGCGAAATCGACCAAAATAATCATTAGAAATTGCATCACATAGACAAACAAAAACAGACAGTGTTATAAACAGTGGAGCTTATAGAAATCGCGCTTCCATCTGCTGCATGAACAACCAGAAGATGATCCAGGGATTAATCGGCGAGAGAGAAGAGCTTGAAATTTAACAAGATCTCCTTCTGATCACCTCTTTCCAACAAAACACAAAATGAAATTCAGGGATTTAATCGGCGCCTGAACTCGAGGTGATCCACAATTGCAACGAACAAGATAAACCTCAGCCCAAAACAACACAGCGGTGAAAGGAAGAAGAAGCAGGGAGAGCTGCCCCCAACCTGTTTGCCCATGCGGGCGATGACGTAGCGGTCGCTGGAGTGGAGGTCGTAGACGGCGAGGTTGATGCCCCTCTCCTCACCACCCGCACCTTCACTAGCCCGACCAAATCCATCTCCGGCTCACCGATTCCTTCTGGAGATCCAACTGCTCTCACCCTGAGGGCTCCTTTGGGAGCAAGAGGAAGAAAACCCTGGGAAAACTTCCCCTAAGGGGATTTTTGGGGTGACATGCACTCCCACTCTTCTTCCTTGGGGAAGAATTCCTCCCTGCGGGCTCCTTTGGGAGCAAGAGGAAGAAAACCCTGGGAAAACTTCCCCTAAGGGGATTTTTGGGGTGACATGCACTCCCCCTCTTTTTCCTTGGGGAAGAATTCCTCCCTGCGACCGTTTGGAGAACGAGAAGAGAATATCCGGGGGTAAAAAAAATTAAAAAATATGAAAAAATACAAAGAAAATTATAGAAATTCCTGTGAAAATTAGAAAAAAAAAAGAAAATATAGACAAATCTGAAATAACCTAAAAAAATCCGGAAAAATATAAAAACATCGCAAATTCTACAACAAACATGAGAAATCAGAAAAATACAAAAAAATATGGATGAGTTTCTCTATAAACAAACTTCATGTCATGATATAAGTTAAAATTTAGAATCATCCATATCATACAAAAGTTAAAACTTTAGAACATCCTTCCGTCCACAAATATAGAACCGTATATCATATTTATATAGGGTTACAATGTCTTGATCATGAATGAGACATGGGTCTATTCAAATATTGCCTAGTCGATACTACTTCATGTCTTCTATCTTCTTTATATCGTCATCCGTTATAATCAATCTGCCAAGATGAAAATGATAATCTGAAATTTAAATAATAAATATAAAAATCGTGATACTTCAGCAATCAAATTAGAAGGATGGCCATTGATACTAGCTTATAGGGAAAAAAATTGCATGCACATCAACTAACATATTGTAATGCCAGTTGTCAGCAACATCAGCATAAACAAACTATTGGCATACGGAAGCACTTGTTTCTAGATCAAACACACTACATGCAGATATACACCATTACACACAGATATACACCATTATTTCTAAATCAAACACACATACAATATCATCATTAATTAGGGCACCTCGTAGATTAACTTACTATACTGAATTGGCGGTTTCCCAACAAAACTCTATCTCAAATACATATTTGAAAATAGGTTGAGCATTCAATTCAAATTGAGGCATGGCAAGAGGGAGAGTGCAGGAGGATAATCATCAATATGGTCATGAAAAGGAAAAATGCATCTC
Organism: Oryza officinalis; assembly: GCA_008326285.1. Taxonomy (NCBI): domain Eukaryota; kingdom Viridiplantae; phylum Streptophyta; class Magnoliopsida; order Poales; family Poaceae; genus Oryza; species Oryza officinalis. The sequence goes on along the minus strand of BDMV01000010.1, from coordinate 39,159,373 downwards.
ATATATATACCCCTATTTAATAAAGGTAATGAATGGGCTAAAAAAGTTTCTTAGTTTCTTCATGTGAGTCCTCATCGAGCCAGCTTTTGCAACATGTTCAGCTAACATGCAGTGGTGTTGAGCTGATGTTTAGGTGCAAATTGATCAGACAGATTGATCAAGCATCATGCTACTACAGTTTCAGGTGCAAATTAGTGTGCAATGCTTCAGATTGATCGTGGCCATCTCCAGCTAGCTCTGTCTCAGGTGGTCAGATGCAATGTGTTTTAGAATTTAGACATAGGGGTAAGAACTTACCACCCATGTTGAGGACGATGTACTGCACTCCCATCTCACCCTTCTTTCATTGATCTTCCTCGCCATCAATCCTCCACGAGATCCTGCGGATCACAAACACAAATCGATCATGGTAAGAGACCCAAATTCCCAAGATAGACACAGGATGAACTGCATGATGAGCACAAGCACGAGATGCATGATCCACAAGGATAAAGATAGATTCGAAGCGGATTTGGAGGAGATTGGGTTGTTTCCAAAAGAGATACTAGATGATTAATTAGCTATAGCTAGTTAGACATCCTAACCTATGGCACCACCACGACAGATCAGACAAGGACAACTAATCCCCAAACTCTCATGCAATTAGGCATTAACCCCATGAGACAAACATAAATTGTAACCTCATCTCACCTCATCTGCAGTATAAGTTACAGCAGCTACACCCAAAAGCACACTCCACTACTCACACAATGTCTAACTACAACATTGACCTGAAGTTTAATTACCTCTATTCAATTTCTAGACTATTTCATCTGTTAAGAGTGTACTGAAACTTCCCAGCAAAAAAAAAGTGTACCGAAGCTTTTTCTGGCCTTGTGTCGCACTAGCAAAGAAAGTCATATGTCCTGCTTTTATGCATTTAGTCGTTTAGTTTGATTTATTTCTATACCATACATGGAACAAGGTAGATGCCATTGATTTCAGTAATAAATTTACCATGGGTGTACAATAGAATAAACAAATTAAGCTAAACTATTCATGGAGGATTGGAGGCTGTAGCACCTGTACAGACATTGTTAATCAGAAAGCATGGGTTAATATTAGATCAAAGAGGAAGTCAAGTGGTAGAGCCAAAAAAAAAACTTTCTGAGTCTGGACATGTCTACAAATAAACAACAACTTAACTAGTGTTTGCAAAGATCATTCACACAAGATTCACCGTGGTTTCTCTCATAAGTTTCTTGTGTGAAAAATCAAGATTCACACAAGATGCACAAACTAATTTCGAGTCGAACCAAACCGAATCGTAAACAATCATAACACAGACTTTGGATCAAGGACACGAACCTGCCAAGATCAGCCTCGAACCGAGTCGAGGCGCGTGCGGCGCTCAGGGACAGCTGACGGGGTAGCGGTCGAGGATGACCTAGGCGAAGGGGCACAAGATTCATGGTGACCGGTTTGGAGAAGCAATTTGGAGAGAAGAGAGGAGCGGATTGAGCCATTGAGCCAAGATCTGAGGGAAAACCCTAGAGAAGGAAGTCAGGAGAGGAAAAAGAAGGGCTTACCCTTGATTTGAGGAGGGACGAAGGCGGCGTCTCGCCGGAGGAGGAATCCCAGCGGTGGCGTCTCGCCGGAGGAGGTCGGTGGCAGCTCGCGAGAAGAGGCTCGGCGGCGTCCGCTCCCGGCCACGCGAGAGAGAAGCGGCGGTGCAACGCGAGAGAGAGAGAGCGAGGAAATTATCCCGACCTCTCGAGGCCGGGGGCCTTTCCCCTGGGATCCCCCGCGAGTTGGGCCGGGAAATCCCCGCCTCGTGGGCTTCCAAATGCTCAGGAAAATTGGCCCGTGGAAATTTCCCCCGCGGGCCAGCTTTCCAGGGATTGGGCCGGGATCCCCCCGGGATACCGGGCTGCCAAAGGAGCCCTGAGAGAGAAAGGGAAAGGGGAAGGGGGAGGGGAAGGGGGCGCCAGAGCGAAAAACCCCACCCCTCAGCCTCACCCCCAGGCTGTGCCTCTGCCTCGACTCCAACGACGGCTTCGTCGAGGAGATGGACGCGCCGCATCGCCGCTCACCCTACCTCCCTCGCCGCCGACCACTCCCCGTCCGCCCCTCCTCCGACAACACGGCCTCCAAAGCCGCCGTTGACTCCATGGCCTGCCACGTCGCCGCCGATTCCAACTCAAATCGACTAGGCCATGGGAGCTCAAATCGCCTCCTCAGATATTCCACTTGCCTCTCGTTTCGCCTCGCAGCGATGTTTCCGACCGGAGAACGTGACGACTGACGAGGGAAGCAGACTAGCAGAGAGCTCACCGGTTGACTGGTCATGGTGGACCCGGTCTGGCCAGCACGAATCTTAAACAACATCGAACGGCCAAAGAAAATTACCGCTCGTCTCCTTCCTCTCTCTTAGTTAGCACTACCGTTATATAAACCCTCGTCTTCTTCCTCTCGTCGTCTCGCCATTCTCTCCTCTCCCTTCCCAACCCAAGTCCACGAGCTTTTGAAACTACCGCAATATTCCGAAATGAGGATTCACGCCCTCCCCCAACTCCCCACTTCCACCTCCATCATCAATCAGGATGTGTAAGCTTCTCTAATCTCTAACCTTCCCCCTTCCTTCGTTTCCCTGCGTTTTATTTCAAATTGCTTGAGAGTTGAGAGGTGATGGTGATGGCGCGGGAGGTCTACGCGTGCATCGGAGCAGGTCCGAAGCGCGAATGCGGTCGGAGATGAGCGGTTGCGGTGACGATCGGCGATCAGTGGCGAGGTGGTGAGGGGTTCGCGGCGAGAAGGCCCGGGGGCAGCGCAACGGAGAGCGGATCACGGCGGAGAGTTCGTAGTGGCTCCGCTTCGGGCGGATCGCGGCGACCATGGGTGGAGTTCGGCTTCTGGAGGTTCCGGGTTGGCGAGGGCGGAGGTCGTGGGGTCGAAATTGCCTTCGCGCGGTGGTGTTCATGGAGGGCGTGCGGTCCGAGTAGCCAGCGGCGAGAAGGGCAGCGCGGTGGGGAGAAGGCCAGGGATTCATCAACTTGAGAGGTGATGGACGCGGCGAGGCGAGGCGTCGTCAACTGCAACCAAACCATGGCGGGCGCGCGAGGAAGACGCGTGCAGTAGTAGTCGATCGGGAGCGCGAACAGTGGAGATGTGGTCGAACATGATCGGTTTGCAGTGACGATCGGTGGCGAGGTGGTGAAAGGTTCGCGGCGATAAGGCTCGGAGGCAGCGCAACGGGGAGAGGTTCACGGCGGAGAGTAGTGGCTCGGCGCTGTCGGTGCGTCGAGCTCGGGGTCGGGCGGATCGCGGCGACCACGGGTGAACCAGTGAACCTCGCTTTCGGGAGGTTGCGGGGTGACGAGGGCCGAGGTCGTGGGGTCGAAATTGCCGTCGCGCGGTGGCGTCCATGGCAGGCGCGTGCGGTCCGAGTAGCCAGCGGCGAGAAGGGCAGCGCGGTGGGGAGAAGGCCAGGGACTCATCAGCTTGAGAGGTGAAGGAGGTGGCGAGCCGAGGCGTCGTCGACGTCAGCCAAACCATGGCGGGCGGCGATCGGAAGCGCGAACAGCGGAGATGTGGTCGGAGATGAGCAGTTTGCGGTGATGATAGCGATCGGTGGCGAGGGCGTGGCGACGTGGTGAGGGGTTCGCGGCCAAAAGGTCCAGGGGGCAGCGCAACGTCAAGCTGTTCACGGGCGAGAGTAGTGGCTCGGCCATGTCGGTGCGTCGAGCTCGTGGTCGGGCTGATCGCGGCGACTATGGGTGAAGTTCGGCGTCGGGAGGTTCCGGGGTGGCGAGGGCCGAGGCCGTGGGGTCGAAATTGCCGCCACGCGGTGGCGTCCATGGCGGGCGCGTGCTGTCCGAGTTGCTAGCGGCGAGAAGGGCAGCGCGGTCGGGAGAAGGCCAGGGTTAGGCGGTGATGGAGGTGGCGAGACTAGGCGTCGTCGACGGCAGCCAAACCATGGCGGGCGCGCAAGGTCAGCGCGTGCAGTCGGAGAAGCGCGAACTAATGTCGAGGTTCTCGGAGTTGAGCTGTTCGCGCTGAAATCGGCTGTCGGTGGCGAGGTCGTGGCGCGGTGGTGAGGGGTTTGCGGCGAGAAGGCCGGGGGCAGCACAACGACGAGCAGTTCACGGCGGAGAGTAGTGCGTCGCGTTGAGCTCGGGGTCAGGCGGATCGCGGCGACCATGCGTGAAGCGTCGGGAGATTATCACATCCATGGCGGGCGCGTGCGTTCCGAGTATCCAGCTGCATTGTTTGTGTGTTGATCTGAATTCGTCTATCCATTTCAGGCTTGGAAGGCATTATGTTCGAGATTATCTGTACCCGCCAATTTCAATCAGAGTGCTAAGAGCAATTCGGGATTCTTTCAGAGGAACTACGTTCTCTGATGTTTTCTCTCTATTGAAGAGGTTGTCACATCCACAGTCTGCGCCGCAACGTACTCTACCTCGTCCTTCATGTTCCCCAGAGGGGAGGAGACACAGTTTTCACCTTGACATGGCCTTACGTGGTCTTGTGCTGATGCTGCCTGAGCACCTCAACATACCCAGGGCAACAGCTATTGCGGGAGTTCTTATCTGCGTCGCCATTGGACTGATTTTGATCAAATTGAGAAGAGATCCTCTCCTGGTTAGTACTATATTGTGTAGTGCTTACTAGTATTTATTCTACTGCTGATAATTGTTCTGCAACATGTGCTCAGCTAGGTGAGATCAGGACAAACACTGCTGAAGCTGAAATTTTAGTCCTCTACTGCACAAGGTAATAAAGACGTTACCCTTTGTTGATTATAACTAAATATGTTTGAAGCATTTTCTTACCAATACGTCATTTTTTTTGTTTTTAGGATAGGTGATTACCTCCAGCTTCTTGCAGGTCTGGAACAGAATGTTATTGAGCAGAAGGAGTATTGTTTGCTGTCACTTCAAGTTTATGAAGTACGTCATCTGTTATGTGATTACCCTAGGTTTGCTTTTTTTTGTGGATGGATGGAGTACATGTGAGCCAGGTTACTGGTTTAATTCCTGCCTCATTAATGTAATAAATTGTTGGTCCACATATTTTCAGGATGCAATTGAAATATCAGAAGAAACCCTTCCTCCTTCCAATACCATTAGAATGCTCCTGGCTTTAAGCTCAGCTAAGCTTTGCTATGACATGAATTTCACTAGAAGGTATAGAATTTTGCATGATCTGCTTAATATACTTGGTAGTATCTAAAAAAAAGTTGAGTAAATATTTGTATTATGCATGCATGGAACAGGGCAAGAGAGATATTAATCAAAGCATTGGATGAAGCTGTTAATGAAGTCCTTCACAATCTTGATGCACTCGGGATTGAGCCTAGCCAAGAAACACTAGTGACACTTCAACTTTTGAAAGTGCATTTACTTTGGATGAATGCTGAGCCTGGCAATTAAGGTAAATGAAATCCTCTAACGACCATCACCAGGCCTTTCACGTTTTCCTTATCTTCGATGTTACCCATGTCAATTTTACCTCAAAAAAATGTTACCCATGTCAATGTCATCACCTCATACTAATCCTGTACTAGACCTTCGGTGCCTTATCGTGTGAAAGAAAGAATTTGCAATTTAAAATGAGATTACACTCCTTTAAGGTTCTCTTCTTCTTTGCACCACTAATAATTGCTGCTTTTCGCATCCCTACTTCTTTGCAGCAGTTCAAGCTGAGAAGCATTACGCAACCTGAGGATGTATCCAAAATTGAGGAATTGACAGGCTAAACAAGACAGTTCCTAGTCCTGCGTCCTTCTCTCCTTCCCCCTTCTATTTTCGGCCAGTTGAGAAGCCTTCTGCAAATTTCTTCTTATTTGTACTTGTTGAAGTTGAGAGAAGCCTTTCACTACCTCCTGCCGATTGCTGACGTATCCTGGCTGGAATTGACCGATCGAATGGCCACACGCAACAGTCCTGTTGCGCCCTCCTGTGTTGTTGGCTAGTTTTGTTCTTGTCGTTTTGAGATCGAAGGACTAGTTTCTCTGAAGTTTTTGTCGCCCTTTCTGTTTAGTTAGTTTGAACTCGTAGCCGTTGGAAGTGGTGATGTAAGTACTAAGTACTAGTAGTATCAGCTAGCAAGACCTTGTGATTTGTGGACAATTTTTTGTAAGCTGAAAACCAGGCAATTATCCCTTGTGTTTTGTTATTTGCGACGGTTCACTGGCGCTTGTGGCGGAGGAGACCGAGGAAGGGATGGCCGAAAGCTGGCGGTTCCTGGATCCTGGCGGTCCTGGAACGCCGGCGACGAACCTGGCGAGGGTGAGCACAAGGTGGAGGCGGCGGCGGCTCTGGTGGTGTTCCGACCAGGCACGGCGATGGGTGAGCAGAGCATGAGTGGACAACGGGGAGGCCGATGAAGGGTTCTGCTTGCGCCGGGACGGCCTGGAAGAACGGGCGGCGACGGCGGAGAAAGCACCGGTGAGGCGAGGCACGGCGTCAGTCATCATGGTGTGCTCTGCTCGGACGGAGGCGACCGGGTGGCGTGCAGCCAAGCTGGGGCCAGAGCAGGGGCTCGCCGGCCGGCGGGGGTATGAGCCGGCATCTTTTGCGGCGGGACGGCGGG
>BDMV01000010.1:39101698-39148406 GCA_008326285.1 Oryza officinalis | reverse complement strand
TTGCTTTGTTTGTCGTGTAGATTCCGGTAATTCCGATTCTCCGGTTTACTTCGAAGTCGTTGCCGAAGTCGACCCAGCGCAAGAGCAAGGCAAGTCATACTTATTCATTTGATCATGTTGTACCTAAATTGCGAAACAGTCTTATTTTTCTCTAAATACTGCATTGTTTTATAGTGTCATTTATGGGATAGTTTACCTATTGTACTCAGCCTTGTATTGGGATTACCTTATTCCTTTGATAGCTTGGGAAATAATTTGAATAGTTGCTATAATAGAACTTGCTTAGCCCTGCTTAGAAACATTAGCTCACAAATGGGTTATTTAAAGCTTCATTAATACTTAATGATGGTTATTTCATGTTGGCTCGCGATGGTTAATCGTGGGTGATTTAATTAAATGTTTCAATTGAAATATTGATTAATGGTGGGTTGTGAGCACATGGTTTTGATGGTCGTGCTCATGACGATTAAGGACCGGTTCGCGGGAAACCCTGGAAGAATTACCGTACTTTCCACAAGCCAGCGTGGGTAATGGCTGGATTCGGAGTATAGCTTTTTCCTAGCCGACGTTCCCCGGAAAGGGTGGGCGTGATGGAGTTGAGTCGGCCGGGGATATACCGGTTGCTTGGCTGCCGGATTCACCAAGGCACGAGAGGGGGCTGCCCGTTGCCGGGAAGCGGAGCGGGGGCGAAACCTGAGGTGTGGTGCGATTGGTTAGGAAGGGTTATGCGAAGGGTCCTGTCACAGCTCCTTTTCCGGTGTACCGTGGTGGTATGTCGGCGCACGGTAACGTGTTGTAGGACTGTGTCTTGTGGGTATAGTTGTACACCTCTAATTAGAGTAAAACTATTCGAATAGCCGTGCCCGCGGTTATGGGCGATCAACTAGATTCACCGTGATTAGTTGAATTTTCTAATAATTTGACTTAATGGAACTGGTTTAGTTCAGGTGGATGGTTTGGGCCTGTCGCAACGTGGTGTAGCGTTGGACAGTGATGGTTTAATTATGATTAATTAATTCAACTGTTTTACTGTTTTCAACTATTGTTTTTAAATGCGTATTTTATGCAAAATAGCTTTTGCAGCTCTCCTTTGTTATTACTTGCATCATTATTTTCCTTTCCGGTATGACTTGTTGAGTACAGTGGGTAGTACTCAGTCTTGCTTTATTTTCCCCACACCAGAGTTGGAGTATGTTTCAGAGAAAGACTTTTCAGAGTAGTAGGCTTGTTGCTACCGTCGAGGAATGCCTGTGGTTTGGAGTCGCTACGTTGCGAGTGTTTAGTTTATTAGAATAGATCGTTTCCTTTTTCCGCTGTAGTTTTGTAAGAGATGTTTATTGTTTTGTAAGACGTGGATCTGTATGGCAACTTTGTCATTTATGTACCCTGGCTGGTCCTGGACAAGGATTTTATTACACAATTTGCTTTGAAAATTCTGGTAGTGAATTTCTGGGCGTGACACTTTACCACTTGTTGCTATCCTGGAGGGCATCACAAGGGGTACACAGAAGTATCTTTGTAAAAGATACGCCATGGCTAGTCTTAACCTTGCCAATTCTAATGTAAGGTATAGCCCCGCTATCACATTGTACATGGAGGAGAAAAGCAAGAAGGGCACAATGCACAGGGTCTGGCCTGCTGGGAATAGGGAGTTGTTGTTTGAGGTACGTCTGCGTGGCAAAAGTGGTGTCGGTATTGGGAGTACGGACATCACATTGGAGTGCACGTTGTGGCCAGACTATCATGCTTGCAAATGCAACTGCAACAAGCCTTTCCTTCGACATCTGCCATGCTCTCATGTTCTTGCCGCTTCCGCAAAAGGTGGTGTCGATGCGAACATATTCGTCCCGCCTTACTTTACTAAGGGAGCATGGGAGGCGACCTGGCGCGGTGAATAGCGTGGTTGGCGTGCGGTATGTGATTTCACTCGCCCACCCCTAGGGGAAGCCAACTGGGTGCCTAACTCAAATTTGCTGGTTGGCACGAAGGGGCTTCGCAAGACCCGACGAATCAAGAACCACATGGATGAAGCTGAAACGAACACCCGTTCACGATGTCCAAAGGCTTGCATTGTATGCGGCGGAGACCATAGCCGTAAAGATTGCAGCATGTACAATGTAGGCAAAGATGCAGAAGGTGGCGATATTCGGCGTGTTCCAGGGCGGAGGTCGACTTCGAGAAATAATCCTTAGTTATTCGTCTTGTAATATTTATATTTACTAGTTCTAGAGTGTGTTCACTTGAACTTGTTAGTATTTAACCTGTATATTGATACTATCGCGTTGCATAACCTGTACGATGATACTATCGCGTTGCATAACTTTTTCACATCATTTTATCAGTATTTGATTTCTGCTATTAAAATTTTATCATTTTTTAATTCATTTCTGATGCTCACGACACTTATAATCATGCATTTTGTAGATATGGCTGTCAGGGATGACGTATCGCTAATCGACGAGGTGATCGATAAGCATCACCGTTCGAGACGACTGAGTCAGGGGACGTTCTGCAACGTGCTGAGGATGCGGGGACCAGATCATTATTGGCGTATCGATCCTCGTTGGGTTCCAAGGTATGTGAAAAACCATTTGTCACCTCGTGCTGTCATTTAAATTTTCTCGCATTGCTAATTATTTCTTTTTGACATGTAACAGGTTGAGAGCCGCTGGGTTGTTGACCTTTGCACGCTTGGTTGAGCCTTCACGTGGAAGGTCACCCCGTATCAACATCGATGCGGCCTTGCTGAGTGCTTTGGTGGATAGATGGAGGCCCGAGACATACACCTTTCACATGATAGTTGGAGAGATGGTACCCACTCTGCAGGATGTGTCTTTTTTGTTGGGTCTACCTATAGCGGGTGCAGCAGTTGGTCCGACACAAGTCCATGCTGGATGGGCGGATGATCTGTTGGCCAATTTTGGTGGAGTGATAGCTGCTCCGCTGGAGGATCTCACAGATGGGCATGGGCCCATGAGGAGTTGGTTGCACCAGTTCCACCAGGAGGTGTTCCCAGAGGACCAAGAGGACTGGGTAGTGCGCCGACACTTAGTCGCATATCTACTGTGGTTGTTTGGGTGGGTGATGTTCACGGGGACTCACGCTGACTTCGTGGACAAGCACTTCATCCACTACGCGGAGCAGATCGCCGAGCTACTTGTTGAGGAGATTCCGCAGTACAGTTGGGGGTCGGCTGTTCTTGCGACGACGTACACTGCTCTATGCGATGCTTGCAACAGGAACAGCAAGGGAAGTTCTCTGGCAGGATGCCCTCTGCTTCTAATGTTATGGGCGCATGAGCGCTTTGACATTGGAAGGCCACACCTGGAGTCGTACGCAAGTTACGGTGTCGATGAGATGTATAAGTCTGGACTTGAAGACATCGACGATCGTCCCACCATGGGATCGCTGTGGACACACCGCGAGGTAAATTGTACATTGCAATGCATTTTTCATAGCACTTTCTTATTCTGCGCTTTATCTCGATTTATGGGCACTAATCACATATTTCATGCTTTTGCAGCCGAGGTGGGTGAGCGGAACGACATGTCGCGTGTACACACAGTTCGTGGCGGACTTCGATCAGCTTACACCCGACCGGGTTCGCTGGACCCCGTAAACGTATCACGATGTCGTCGAGCAAGCACCGCACGGTCTTGCAGAGCTCTACACGCGCGACGCAGAGCTCTGGAGGACCACTTGTCACCTCGTGCTAGACGTGCACGTCGAGCCGTACCACGTGCAAAGGGTACTTAAACAGCTCGGCATGTACCAAGACTACCCTCCGAGAGGTGGACGCTCTCTAGCTGTTACCCTCCACAAGTAAGTACTTGTCCGATAATGTTATAGGCAAGTAGTTTGTTTTACCCCATTGTATACGTTTCTTACGTGCTCATTACAATGCTACGCAGGTACACCCGGAAGGGACTCGGTCTGTCCCACGAGGGGACCATTTTTCGGACGATCGCGCCAACGATTGCGGAGTGGGAACATGCGGCGGAGCACTTGGTTCTCCAAACACCTCCAGACGACGGAGCTTCGTACGGACAGTACCTTCGTTGGTACCGTAGTGTTACGCGCTGGAGGTGTTTCCCGCCACAAGAAGAAACGTCTGTCCCTCACCAGGCGTCGATCACGGACACGTTTGCCCCACAACCTCGAGCTGCGTACAACTCAATGGTATGTCGTTGCTTTCGTTGATTATCATAACATGTGGAACACGTTCAACTGCTCTAACGCCCTTCCCTATTCGTTCAATAGGCTGAGTTTGTGGAACAGGTTCACGCTGACTCCAACACGTTGCTACAGAGACTGGAGACGAGGCCTCAGCACGTCAGGCAGGACGACGTGGCGTCTGTCCTTCGCAGTTTCCGTTCACGGGCTGCAACACTACTTCGTCGTGTCTCCTGTCGGAGCGCGGCTGATGTGGTGCAGCCTTCCAGGCGGGCAGGATCGCCACCACTACCACGACGCTCTAGTGTGGACCAGTTCCGCTCCTCTACTTCACGTCGCCACTACGACGACGCCGGTCCATCGCACGCTCGGCCTTCGCTTCAGGAGACGCCTGACCCTGTCCGCCCAGGGAGATCGTCTGACTTTGGGGTTCCGGCATCGAGTATGCCACCACCGCGGCCTCAGGTACGGCACGTTTGCCTTGCTTAACATGCAGTTCATATCGTACTCAACCTCCATTTTATACCATATCGTAACCTACGCAACGTGAACAGCCACGGCAGGTGTACGATACCCAGGGAGCCTACGTGCAGCTAGACTTTCCCTACCTACCGACAGGGGACAACCTGGCGCCCACACCGGGTTGGGGACTCTACGTTACTCCGCGCGCACCGGAGTCAGGGTACACACAGCACACAAGTAAGTATTGTTACTAACTCTTGGCCTTAATTTTTATGCATGGTTACTAACTATTAACATGTGGCATCGCCTCTATTTTGCAACAGGTTACGACTACGGGTTTTCCCAGGGGCATTCTGCAGTTCCTGCTGTCTCTCCTCGAACACAGTTCGTGGACGATTTCTTTGCGACGGATGCACCCGATGCGCAAGCTGGCATAGACTACTGGTACGGTGTTCCTCCAGTCACGCAGCCTACACAGCAGGAGGAGTCCGTGCAGCCAGAGGATGCTACTCCACAACAGCCGGCACGACATAGGCACCCACCTGATAATTTGACCTATCCCACAGAGCAAATCAGACAACGTAAGAAGGGAGGGCCTAGCAAGCGTGCGAGAGGGGGGCATTCTTGACTTGTAGTGTTATTTATGTGCTGAATTTTTTTTTGTGCATTTACTACTCATGTCATATTATATGTGCTCATGTCGTGGCTACAAACTACTTTCGGCGCGTAACAGAGGGCTACGATTGGTCCCTACCAGTTTTTGGCCCGTGACAGACGTTTACGATACGTCGCTATCATCTTTCGGCGCGTGAAGGCGTCCGGACTCAGCTTTTGCCGATGCTTTGTTTGACACAATCATTCAATTTGCGCTGCCGCGTGAACGTGTTGTCAAATCCACGCTACTGGTGAACTCACGTTAGATGGATATGTGCCTCTCCTTCCTCCACTATATATTACATAGGTCCGAATACGCGCTCTTCATCCAATGGCCCGAGGAAGTGCTCATTTCAACCGGTCACAATTGAAGGAAAAAAAGAGAGAGGTGAGGAAGAAGGAGAAGAGCCGCGAAGCGTTGTTGTTGTGCTTATTCAATCGCAGGTTAGTACAATATCCCGACGTATGGTTATATTTTGTGTCGCATACTAGTGTAATTACCAAGTATTTGAAATTTGTGAGTAGATCTGTAGCACTTAGATGCGGACCCTAGATTTTTTGCGAGTAGATCTGTAGCATTGTGAGTAGATATGTTAAAATTTGTGAGTAGATATGTAGCACTTAGAAGTGTGAATAATTTTAGGCTAGATTTGTTGTGCACACGTTTGGTTTGTAGTAGTACTATATTTGACCGTACAATGAGAAGTATTAAGGGTGTTTACAATATTTGATAGTTGTTTTTTTAAACTATAGGATGCCATGGCGTGGAAAAGCTACCAACTCAAGGTAACATAAATCGTTTCTGTGATATTATGTATTATTCGTTGTGCATGAAATGAGGAATCCTAGATTAACGGGTTAGGATGTTTCATTTATTGTTGACTTGTAGTTATCGCCCGAAGACTGGAAATGCCTTCAACCCATTGCCTTTGCCTAGCGGTGTTCCAGTGCCCATGTGCTGGTGCGGTGATCCTTGCAAGGTAGCCAAGTCTGATGAAGAGGAGACGTACATGCAGAGATACTGGATGTGTGCCAATTTTGAGTTTGAGCCAACACCTGAGATCCGCCGCATTAACTTAATGGTGAGGAACTGATGTTTTGTAATAATTATTTGGTGTATTAAGTAGTCTTGAACAACTTATTTGGTTAGTAAACATTGCATTTGTTGTAGACCCCTCCACCGCTATGTGATTTTGAGCAGTGGATCGACACTGAGATCAAGCCGCAAAACAAGGAGCGGTTGGAGTACATGCGGCGATGGGATGCAGAGCGCAAGGAGAAGATAGAGCAGAGACGCAAGGAAGAGGCCGCAGAAAAAGAGCACAAGGCTGAGGCGGAAAGGAGGCGTGTTGCTGCGTACAGGGAGGAGCAGGAGCGGAAGCTTGAGTGTGCGCGGCGAGCGAAGGCAGCAATGGAGGAGAATCCCGATGCGCAGAGGAAGGGAAAGTGGCCTCGTTGCACTCAGTAGTATGCACGAGTTGGTAGTTGTATCGTCGTCGTGTTCAACTCTTGCACTACCTTCCGTCTAGTTCTAATCTAACCTTATCTACGTAACCGCAATGGAACCAGGTGTATCATGTTTAAATTGTACTACAACTTCTCCTTGTTTCGGTATGGTCATGGATGTGCTCAACATCAATTCTTAAAAAAAGTTTCTTCTCGGTTTCTAAAAACATGTTCTGTGAATTCGAAATTTTTTGAGTCCTCCGAAAATGATTTTCGGAATTTTCGAAAATAGACAGAACCAATTTTCGCTTCTGCAAATTTTTAGCCCTATCCGAAAGTGATTTTTGTAATTTCCCAAAATAATCGATAAGCAAAATAAGGTTCTGTAAATTAATAAATTACAAATGGATATATCTAAAATTATTAAATTATAACTCCGATATGTTTCTCCAAATATTCAATTACAAATGTGTATTAATCAATTATAATAAATTATAATTATAATAACAACTTATAAATTATAATTAATCAATTATAAACAATTATGTCATTAATTATTTACTAACAACTTAAAAACAATTGTTACCAAATAAAAAAAAGTTCTGTACTAAATTAAAAATGGATATATCTAAAATTAATAAATTACAAATCCGATGTGTTTCTCCAAACATTCAATTAAAAATGGGTATTAATCAATTATAACAAAATTATATTTACAAAAACTACTTACAAACTTAATTATGAAAACAACTTACAAATTATAATTAATCAATTATAAAATATATGTCATTAATTAATTATTAACAAGTTAAAAATAACTCTTAACAAATTAATTTGAATAACTAAAAAACTATACTTAACAAGTTAAAAAAAATAAGGCCAGCCGGCCCGGCCTATCGAACGGCCGGCGTTCGACTGGACCGGCGGCCCGGCCTGTCGAACGGCCGTCGTTCGACTGGGCCGTCGATCGGGCCCTGTCGACATGCCGTGTGCCGACTGGGCCGTTGACCCGGCCTGTCGACATGCCGCGTACCGACAGGACCTGATCGACCGGCCTGTCGTCCCTCCAACGTTCGATTTGGGCCTGTCGGGTCGCCGTGGTTCGACTGAGCCTCTTTTTTGCGATTTTTTGCAAAAGCCCACTATTTTTGTGATTTTCCATTAAAATATTAGACAGACGCCGCAGCACGCCTTCGCTCGGTCAGCCGACTCCTCCGGGGGACGCCCGTTTCAACCTTCATTAAATGGCGGGCGACTTCTGTGTCTCGCCTGCACCAGAATCGGGAAAGCATCTGACCGGAGCTGACATACCAACTCCGGGAGTTGGCATACCAACTCCGGCTGAGAGACGAGAGACAGAGGGCTCTCATCATTCCGACGGGACGAGGCGAGGCGTGCAGCAGGCCGCCTGGCGCGCGTGCGACGCACAGGCATCCTGGCACCACCTAACCCACGATCTGACCGGTCTGCGACCAGTCACTCACCGTGATCGGTCACGGACCGGACATGCACGCGCCACACCGCATTAAATGCGGCGTAGTGCGCCCGTCTGAACCGCTATAAATGTGGTTAGGTGAGCTCAGCCGTGCTCACCTAACCTGCGCACGTGGCACCAAAGCCACAGGGGTCGAGGCGCCCCAGGCCTCGGGGCAGAAACGGGAGCGACCCGACTCTGGGGGGAAACCGGGAGGGCAGCCGCCACGTCACCCTCGGGCCCGACCCCTCCGGGGGGACGGACCACGTGGATCCCTGTGGCCGTCCTTCCCTTTGGTCTCGATACCCCCGGTCCCATGTCACCGACAAAGGTCAAATGAGCAAAGTTTAAAAAACATGGCAAATATGTAGCTAGACTTCAAAACAGGGTCAAAAGTGCAATTGCCCCAAATAAGAACTACAGAGATCCAAAACAAAAAGAGGTAACCATTTCTACAATATATCTCAATAAACCATCTCTGCAAATTTCGTACATGGTAATATAGAAAAAACATGTTAGGCTGCTAAATTGAACATCAACCTAGGTTGCAAAGTTAAACATTAAGATTGGATCAGCATCACTCAACAAGTTGAAAAGCATTTAAACATCAAGGTAGGTTGTTAATACATCTAAACAGTAATACAACAATACGATAATTGTAATGACACCACTCTTCTTAAATTTTATTTACTATTTAATGATGTCTTGTTTCTGACAGACCTTTGTGCTATAGGAGCTAAAAGGAAATGTTAAGTTAATCTGTCGAGTATAACCATTATGATCAAATGAAACTGATGCTGCCAGTTACCCAAAGAAAGAAGAAAACCTATGCCGAAGCTTTGCGGTCACGCATAATGGTATAATTATCTTTTTTTGTATTTTGAACTTAATATCTGCTCCTGTTAAAGATTTATGTCACTCCAATAATTAGTTTTTTTTCTAGCTGAAACGTATTCCTTTATATTTAACAAAGTATTTAATCTATCAGCAACACGAGAAGTTATTTTCTGTGAAATTTATTATCTGGTTTAAAAGTGTCCTTGATGGATATAAGGTAATGTTACTTATTGCTATGTTTTGAATATTGCGAAAGCACAACCTAACCATATGGCAAGAGGAAAGTGCTCCTTTTTATCATTTAAAAGATGAACAGTGATAATACTGCAAACTGACTCAGGAATGCATATTTCCTTATAGCTAATCTGGCTCTACAAAAATATTCACCATGATGGGAAATCTAGATGAAAATGATAAAAACAGATTAATCCCAAGGTCACTCGAGCACATTTTTCAAACTAGCAAGACTCATAATTCACATGATTGGAAATATTTAATGAATGTCAGTTTTTACCAATCCACTATTTGGTTCAGGTCTAAGTGTAGGATTTGTATAGTTTCACCCTAATATGTTGGGAATGTTAAACTATAAATTTCTCTGTCTCAATAGTGGAGATTTACAATAAGACCATATATGATTTGCTATGCAGTAATCTCACTGCTTTAGATCTAACCGTTATTTTGTTAGTTGTCAAAAAAGTTACCTTCATGGTTGTGAGCATATTAAGAAAAGTGGTGCAACTGAAGACAGGAAAAAAAGATAATTTTCTATTTCACACATTAGTAATTTGCTATCCACAAACTAGTAATTTGCTATCCACACATTAGTTTTGCAGTTTCTAAGGCCATATTCTATTCAGAATGTAGCTACTAGATTCTCGTGTGTGATTTTTTAAAAAAACTTTTTATGTAAATTTTCTTAAATTTTTTAACTTTCTAATAGTTAATGCTTAATTAATACGCTAATTACTACACTAATTAATGAGCCAAACCATCTAGTTTTTCCTATTCTCTTATTTTCATTATCTTAGGTGTTGTGACCTTAGGTCATGAACAAAATGAGGATAGATGGGGAAATGTTTGGCTATATATAGATGGGGAAAGGGGATATTCCCTTTTACCCCTCACCTTACATGACTAACTAGGGATAATTAGGTAAACTATACATGAGATATACTAAGACATATTTCCTAGGTATATTCTTAGGATATTTCGTTATACATATTTCTTAGTGATGTTTTCCTATTCCTAACACCCTAAGGGATGAGGGTGGCTCCGTGGCTATGCTCCAACATCAGGTAATCAATCAAAGCCTAACATAGTTAAGTAAAGTCATCTTGGCCATTGCAAATGGAGATACCCATGTACCTTTTAGGAATTGAAAGTTTATAGGTATAAACTCCCAGTACTCATTGCTTAGTAATATAGTTAGAGCTAACAAACTATTTATAATTTCTTTGGTTTGTTCCCTTGATCGTACTTGGGAGGAGACGCAAATAAATTGATGCTCGTGACCACTATCAAGGCGTCTCCTCCGCACAAGAGACATTTTCATCTCTCCGGTTTGTCGCTCGGGTGAACTAGTGCGTGATTATCAACCACTGTCGTAGACCTGAGCCGACTTTGTGACCCAAGTCAGTTCAATGCAGAGATGCGATGGCGCGGATGTTTCCGCATATGTCCCGAGAGGAGTATCTTCCTAGATCTATAAGTCTTCCTCCCATATTAAATTTCACCCCTACTTGGTCGGCATGGCTCTTCCTAGAGGAGAATCTTCCAAAATCTATAAGGCTCCCTCCCGGGTAAATCACCCCTACTCGATCAGCACGATCGTCGTCCAATCAGAATACCGCAAGACCAAGCAGTTACATAGCTCACGGTGGGAGCTTGTAGAATGATCTCGTTTGTGTGAATTGACTTACTTGTTTTTGTAATTGCACAAAAACAATGAGATACACTATTTTTGTTTTAGTGAAATATAACAGCAATTCGACTCATGGGGAGCATGTGCCCCCGTACGATGTAAAATACTCTAGATCTGCCCTAGTGTGGATCATGCTTTCATTTAAAAAACTTAAAACAAAATACAACAAATAAAACTATATAAGTCAACATTGAGGCACAAATAAGAATTGTATCAATGTTTGGCCATTTGGAATTCACGCTTGACAACCTCTGTGGGATGGCTGAGACTTCACGCTTGACAACCATTTGTGATCAGCATATTGCTGCCACAATTGATATGTTGCCACCGTTTCAGTGAAAAATGCAAAACTACCAGGCATTAATTATCAGATGAAGTGATTTACATTTTTATTGTCTATTTCACCCTAAAAACATCCTAAATTGACATGTGCATAAACAATTTATAATGCATGATTGACATTTACATATGCTAAATCACTGTGTGGAGTAAGAGAAATTCTATCTTTAGTATTTAAATCCTCCCAGTTGAGTAACCTTGTAGGAGTATTGTCATCCATGTTCTTATTGACTGCAAGCATGGAGAAGGAAAGTCATGATAAAAGAAATTAAATAGAAAAAGTGTCATAGATGTTAGCTTTAAAAATGGATAAGTAGAGCATAAATAATTCAGGCAACAAAAAGAAGTTAAGTGCCACTTAATCATTCCTAATCGTATTACTCGTGGATAATATAACTTGAACATGGTAACTACAAAACAATAGCGTGCCAATGTAGAGGAAGAACATAAATATGCAACTCCACATATGTCATATCACAATAACGCAGTTGACAATTGACATGTGCCAACTTCCATTCACAATGGTGAGCAGGCATCGCCACATTAGAGGGTGGATAAATAATTCATGCAACAAAAAAAGAATGTGTTATTTACCAAATGGATAATAATTGCACAGGGTTTAGAGCATTACTAGAAAGTCAGCGTGCCTGTGGCGTGCCTATTATTTAGCCTGTCATGTACTAGTAATATGCCCGTGCTAAACGCTACGATGCAATTCTATTTGTCTTTAATAACTTTTAAAATCTTGATTTTTCTATTCGTCACACAAGGCACACGCTGGCTGCTGCCCTTTGAACACATAGCATGAGCACGTGAATATAAACCAAAATAACAGTTTGATATGAAATAGATGTCAAATTAATAGTTTCACCATGTATAACAACATAACAATTGTTGGTCATCCCGTTAACGTCTTCTTTCAAGATCTACATGCCACGAATATTAAAATTTGTCGATGGCAAAAGTACATATTTATAGAGACGCGGGTGTTAACATATAGTCATGTTATCAGCTCGGTGCAAACTGATGCATGTAGTACGAGATGGTATGGAGAACATAATCACACAATATTTCACTTGAATGATGATGGCGTGTGCTGTACAAAACAAGAGGACGTTGGTGAGTAACATTCCAATCAACAATTTACTATCTTCTAGATTATGTTTTCGAATTAATTTTGATCATGAGAACCTACCTTTGCTCACCAGTCAAGAACATCTTTATACATGATATTTCTAGTGCTCTTCCCTGTGGGTCTACTTCTTTCTTTGGCTTGGCCAAAATCTTTGTTGTTTGCCTTGACACACCCCTTGACAATGCGACATATAGCTGACCATGTGAAAAAACGGACTCTGAAAGATAGATCCCAACATTTGGGATGGTTTGTCCTTGTGATTTATTAATGGTCATTGCGAAACTGAGATGTATTGAAAATTGCTTCCTCTTGAATTTGAAAGGAAGAGATATATCGTCGGAGGGAGACAAAGGGATTCGTGGGATAAACACCCTTTTGCTAGCATGTTGTCCACCAACAATCTCAGCATCAATTGCATTATCTTGGAATGCTCTTACCATCAGTCTTGTTCCGTTGCACAACCCATTATTAGGATCAAGATTGTGAAGAAGAATCACGGGACAATTGATTTTTACTATGAGCCCATGTGGTGGGAGAACATTTGGAGTGATGGAGTTAAGAAAGTCCAAAGGATAACTATTGTGAGGGTCATCATCAATAGAGTCAAAGTTGTGATAAACCTTGGCCTGCCCTGGAAATCTGTCGATCATATTTGCGTTCAACTTGTCCACATAATCATTTTTAGTGAATAGAATGGCTCGTGTGCTCATATAAGCTGCAGAGCTTGCATTCTTTTCATCATGAAGTGAGGGAAACACATGATAATCAATTCGTGCATTGAATCCTCACTATCCCCATAAGCAATCACAATTTCATCAGGCAAGCGAACATAATCATCTATGATAGTGTTTTCAATGTCATGTCCAATCTTAAGGAGATAATATAAAAACTATGGATCAGATTGAGCCCTCATGTTACACAACAATCGTATCTTCCTAATGTTTTCTCATAAATACGATCTCTGCAATGTTGCATCAGTTATCTTGGCTCTTGTCTCACGTGTCACCACGAGAAGAACCTGTCTGAAATCACCCCCAAAGACAATAACCTTTCCTCCAAATGGCAATGAACAACCCATAACATCTTGAAGAGAACTATCAAGTGTCTTAACAACTTGACGCTTTGTCATTGCAACTTCATCCCAAATAATTAAGGACACCATGCGAAACAATTCCACGATGCCACTTTGCTTTGTGAAGTTGCACGTGCTGTTGTGAGCAATCTTAATGGGGATTTTGAATCTCGAGTGCACGGTATGTCCTCCGGGCAATATCGGCATTGTTATACCAAACGTTGCAGTTACAATGGCTATTAATCCCTCGAACCGCACTCTAGCAAGAAGCATCTTGTACAAAAATGTCTTTCCAGTGCCACCTGGACCGTTGATGAAAAATACCTGGCTCTCTTATTAATTACATGATCAATGATCTCATCAAATCCTGCACGCTGCTCATCATTAAGGGATGTGTATATGTCTAAATAGTCTTGGTCCGCTGACACATTAAGTTCCTCTCTGATCTCTGTTAGTACGTCGTTGCAACGTTCACCTAATTGGTGAAAAGAAATAGATGCATCATGAAACAATCGGTGGGTGGTGCAAATGTAAATTAATAAGAAATAAAACGTGTCTGTATAACAAACATTACCCATATCATTGATCTTGGGAAGGCCATAATCCGTGATATCCTTTCCCATGGAATAAAGCAAATCATGTATGTCTTGTAGCACCATCTGCTTTACTGTAGCAAGGTTGGTGTTCTCTCGGCTGTAATCTTCAGACATTGAAGCCTTGTGATTGTCCCATAGTGCACGGATATTGGTGACTTCGCAAAATACCAGTATGGTTGCAAATAACTGACGTAGAGCAGATATCATTTGGAAAGTGGATGCTTTATTCAACCAGTCGTCATGTGACTTGTCCGTCTCCACAAACCCGCTCTTCTCGCATGCCTCTTCAAAAGTAGAGTACGTGATACACTATCCTCAAATCTTCATATGAGGTTGCACCTCACATGTGGTTGAGAAGCACTCTCAAGTAGTATCTCTCCCCGTCAGCAGGGTGAGCATACACAACCTATCCAACCTGGCTTCTCTTTGTTTTCCTTTTCTGCCACACATTCTGTCCAACTATCTAGCGATAGTATTCGGGGAACTCCTTGTATAGCAATTTCCTTGCTTCTGGATCTACTTGGTTCATTTTGAAATACTCCATATGAGTTGTCCTAGAAGAAGATGAACGATTGACAACATCCTTGAGATTACCATCCTTATCATACGTGACATACTTCATGTTAGGAAGATGAAGTTGGAACTGCAAAACAGCTGGATAGATACCGAACAGTGGGAAACCAAGAATCCTATATATAGCCTCTGGTGGTGTCACATATCTGCCATTCTTGTACTGTCGTATCTCATTTATTTCCCCAGATGGATCAATCGAGAAAGATGCACAGCCGTGTCCTTTATACACATACTTATATAGGTACTTCACAGATTTGATGATTGCACAAACTTCAACATTGATGTGATAGTTATATCGCATAAGTAGTCCTGGATTATATGGGACCACCCACCTGTTGTCTAACTCGGCACCTCTAATCTTGACACGTCATCCGTCATCTCTACTCCTATATAAAGGGTACGAGTCCTTCCCTTGTTGTGTTGCCTGGTTGAACTGTAGAGAGAAGTTGAAGTGAAACTCTCCATCCATCATACAAGCACAATTCTTGTTCAGTGCGCCACATGGTCCGTGCAACATATGCTTGATGACAAGACAATGCAGAACAGGGTATTTGGCCTTGTCTGGTATCTCCGCACAAATCACTTTATCATAATCATCTGGGTTTGTCAATGTACTGCCTAACTTCATGATCAACAGGATATGTTCATGTGCTAGTCCCCTCTTCTGAAACTCAGTGACCTGCGCGTAAGCCTGAACCTCCCCAAAATATTTTTTCTTCACAATTGGATCTAGCATGTCTCGTGGTTTAGCCCTGAAAACTCTTGCGACAAGGTCTGGTCAATCTTGCAGTAACTGGCCAGGTTCGAGATTTTCTGTTATCTCATCCCAGTATGGATTGCAGGTCATTGTGATGAAGTAATCTGGCCTCCCAAAACGCTGAACAAGAGCCATCGTATTGAGAAACCTTTGCTGCATGTCGCGATCGCCTCCAGGAAAAGAGCGAGGTAGCACAACCCTCTTACCAACCGCCGAACCACTTGTCTCTCTAGAAGAAAGCACGTCAACTACACCCTGCAACCATTAAGTAACAAAATGATCAAATAACTTCTCTATTGAATCCTAGATGGGTGAGAGTGTCAACAGTTGTGGAAATATGTTATACCATTTACCTGGTATAGCTCAGCCCGTATCTTTTTTTGGTTCTCAGGGTTTGAGTACTAATCGAGTCTCATAGACTCAATTTTGATGTACATGTCAACGGCCCACTACAGGAAAAGTCGTCCTCGAACCAAATGATGTTTAGAAATCCCCTTCTAACCTGTAGCCTGAATCAATAGTACTCCCTGGCTGTGATAAACCTTTCCTTTTTCCCTTTGCCAGATCTGCTATTATCGCCATTATCATCTTCATTATCTAGATAATTGTCAATGACCTCGTTCTCTGCGTCCAAACTTACATGTTAATATACATAAACAATGCATAAGGGCATAAACTTTAGAAATTATTCAACAAAAGTCACGAATGTATGTACCCGGAAGATCATCAAAAGTGTTTTTCTTCGTTGGTACGTACATTACAAAAAGTTGGCGCCTCACATGTTTCATCCATTTCCACATCACAAGGATTCTTGTTGGGATCCTCGTATGGCATTTTCAGGTTCCACCCAGTCTCCCCATTAGGGTTAAATAAAGGATACGCCAAAGGATCATAACAACCATGGTATGCTTTGATATAGCTGGGCTTATCACCTTTGGCATATACCAAGACATGTCTATCAAAAGTTATCATTCCATCATTCCATCATCCCCTCTAACCAGATAGCAGCAACCTGCGAGGCGGTGGGGGCATTATATCTTCGTTGGTCAGACATTACATTAGTGTTGAGCTCAATCATGTAGTCATCAAGATTAGGCATGGTTCCGACTCTATTAAAGGTCTGTACATACGAGTTATGCGCCAAAATACCTAGAATGACCTGGACAAGGTTGATATCAAGGTCAGGAGACCTCCGAACTCTATGAGCCAATGCATCAGCATCTTCTGTATCATAAAAATAAAGTTGCATATGGCGAGGCCCTTGAGAACCTGAAACCAAATTATCCAGGCGATAGTACAACGCACCATGCACACGAAATGTATACACACCAGTACCCGCTACAGAGCTAACTATGTGGTCAAGGGTCACTCAAGGCTCGTGAATGAGAAATGGGAGTTGAAGTACCATATGTGCTTTCTGAAAAACTTTGCATCATTATGCACCTGGCTGGTAAACAACCGTATTAACTCAGCAGGCACTGTTGGAATCTTAACATTTATCTTTCCCTCCCTACAACAGAACCCAAGAGACTCGAATTGAAACCTTATCACATGACAGTGTTTGCAATCTGGCACTTTTTTTAAAACATGGTGTGTGTTTGGTAATTTATGGTACACACGGTCATGTGGATCATTGGTACCAATCCTGTTAACACCACTAACATCAGCATGATATGACTCGTATCCATCATCCTCCAGAACTTGATTGACCTCATCAAAATCATTATCCGCATCTTCTGTGTCCTCAAGACGACCTATAGAATGATGGTTGATTATGCATGAGACGATATATTTATTTAATAAATGACAAATGATTTACGAGAACTCACCATCGCCGACTCCACCTTCATTTGCAGGCTCGAATAGTGCACTATCGAATTCAACGTAGTCGGTATCTGGAATGACCTCATGAACAATTGGTATTTGCATAGTTTGACATTGCATAACTCTATCTAGGTACAAGGGTTCAATTATTAATTACAATGTATGTGTTTGTGACTAATATTGTTAGCACCCCAAACAGAGAGTAATGCATAGAAGTAGATAGAATGTTCTCACCTAGGAATGATCCGTCTCCTAGGTATCATTCCTATGTAGCCAAAGATTTTCCTTGTTACATCCGTTCGGATCCTGTAGAATGGTAGAACATGTCATTCCATACATAGACCCTTCATTGATGGCGGAGGAAGCACCTACATGACAAAACAATATCCAAAGAATTGATAACGTATGGTGAAATTAGTCAAAGGCATTTAACTTTACCAATAGTAGGGGTGCTTGGTGTTCTAGTCCCTCCATCAACATTGCTCAACTTAGCCTTCTTTCGTGCGCGATATTCACGCATATATTTGTTCCTCTGTTCTCGCTTATTTGGTATGCTCAACATTCCAGATGATTGGTCCTCTTGACTTTCAGTCAATTGCGAATGACAAGTGGTAGATATCTGTATTTCAGTTTCAGTTGTTACACTATCTTTAACAGACTGTGACTCAACCTTCCTCTTTGCGTGTCATTCGCGTTGCTTTCTGTTTTTCTCCTCCTTCCTTTCTTTGGCTAAGAATTCAATGTGTGACAAACTCTGTTCAACAATGTCAGATGTAGCCTTCTTCTCCGCGTTCCTTGCACGCCATTCACGTTGCTTCATGTTCTTTTCTTCCTTTTTTCTTTGGCTAACAATTCACTCTGTGTCAGTTTTGGGGTGGTAAATGTGAAAGGAGAGATAATTGTGTTCGACTCAGCAACCATGTTAGCATGTTGATTTACTTGTTTTGCGCTAGGTTCTCCACTTTTACATTGCACCGCAGTAGTAGGTGTATTTTGTGTCGTTGCAGCTGTGATATATTACAAAAGAAATGGAAACGGTTCATATATGCCAAACGAGGATATAGAAATGAGTCAAAGTACAAAACAATACACATTCACAACACCTGAAGAAATATTAGTTATATCTCTGAAGACAAAGCGCCCTCCGTTAGTAGAAACATTTCGATCCATATCTAACAAACAAAATATAAACAATCGTTAGTTGAAATCAATTCACAGTGTTGCGATTTTATATTGAAAGTTTGGAAATCATATACATCATTATGATTTCTCAATAGCAACATAAAAGCATAATACAGCGCCACTAAATTACAACCACAATACATGCCAAACCATGACAATTTCAACACCACCTTTAAATGTTGGGATTAAGTTCAAACAAAAAATACACAAGTTATATGGTCTTCGAACTTAGTACATCCCATCAATCAACTGACATGTTCTATATAATCAACCGTTCAAATCTTACCAAACTCTTTTGTTGAGCCGTAGTATAACTTGTGGCAGAGCAATGAAGATACTCTACGAATCAAAACAAAACGCATCACCTGGTCAGGATAATCAAAGGAATAAATTCATGCAGGTCTATTAGGCATGGTGTCTTATACCATGTGTTGTATACCGTATAATGAATCAGTCTACCCAAGAAAGAGAATTAATCTAAAATTACTCTAAAATTAATTTAAATGAAAACAGATTGAATAGAAATATAAATGCATTCCCCTTCAATTTGCCTTTACATTTGTTTTGCTCCATGGAGTACGTTCCATAACAGGAATAACCGACAGATCAAAGGCCCCTATCATAACTGACCATGATAAAGAACACAATATATCTAAACCATGAAAACTAATCACATATGCATGACACTGTTCAGTGGCATACCACCTTTTAGCTTTCTTATAGGGGCAGTGATTTATACTGTACAAATTCATTTTCCTTCTAAATACATATATGTCATTTCCCTTGTGCATGCATGTGTCAAATGGATAAAATCACATACTCTATTTTTTCATTCCATGTGTACGAATACTTATATTTTTCTTCTAAATCACAAATTCCTGGATACTGTATTTTACTAATTTGATTAGTGGTGCAAAACTTCCTGGATATTGTATTTTACCAAAAAAAAAATGATCCAGCCCGAATCCAATTACTGTGAGATAGAATGACACAAAAGCATTTTTGCATTTGATGGTTGCAAGATCCAAAAACCATAATGTGCTCACAAAGTAAAAATATGGTTTCAGACATAAAAACAAAAGAGCAATAAGTGCTAAATATAGAATATAAAAATTCACAAGCTAGATATGGTTTCCGATGTCCCATGACCACCTTTGCTACCATGGATTAAGCTGCACTGCCAGCAAGTAGAAATACTTGCAACCATAGAACAGAGTAGATAGGGTAATATCTCAATTCAATTCCCAAATTGGATACTTCCTTTAATAAAAATAGGAAATTGTACTAAAACAGGCATATATCATAATCAAAATAAGATATACTGGGTTCTCTAGGTCTTTTTTTTAAGTAAAATCATATTTGATTGTAAAACTATTCTTTTCCTTAAGTCCTGTCGGCCAAAATGCTTTTACAAAATTCTATCCATGGATGACCTCAAAACTGAACCCATGGATGACCTATGAACCCATACACATATTACCACAATCTTAATTACCTGTTCTCGTCAAAGATCTTGACCTCCAGACCCTGAGCAAACACCTTAATCTTAAAAGGCCCTTTTTTTTAGAATCAAACTATTTGAATTTGTGAAAGCAAACTTCATTTTATGTCACCTTTTTGTCCCAAAAAAACCAACACAATCAACTTTATATTTCGCACTTAATTGGCTGTCTTTTATAACCATGTTTTAGATGGCTATCAGATATTTTGAATAAAAAGTCTAGCTATGTTGACTTTTCAGGGGAACAAGTCTAAACATAAATTATACGTTTTAACCCACAATATAACCATAGAAGTGCATTCTATGGTTACCCCAAAAAGTGGCTTGTAAAATGCCATGGATCAGAGATATTCATCGTTTGGGACTGCGAAAATAAACAGATCGTTGATATGTGTGACTGATAGCATCTGTTCACATCGACACTGATAGCACAATGTACATATTAACCACCGACATAAATCGACAGAGACATCAGGGGACCACAATAGTAACATTCAGTAATGACAGTACAGAACCAAATGGTAGTAAAAAAATGACAGGACAGAACCAAATGGTAGTAAAAAAATGGAAGAATATTTGACTCAAACTCAAATAATGGTGGCGCTAGTAAGCTAAAAATACCATAAACCTAATTAAGTCCTATCTCACTTTTTGATGTGAACGAGCTCCATTGCAAGCGTGCAGCAAAGAGGTATGAAGGTAGTGCAAACATTGATCATTCCCTAACCTAATGTTTTATCCACTTAGTTTCCGTCCACAACAAACAATGAAACGTCGCTTTACAACTTCAGTAGATTATGAACAAACAGGGAGATATGGACACAGAAAGACATTCACCGAGGTGGAACTCGTGACCACACCGCAGCCTTGCCGTAGACCAAGCACAGCCCACACCGCCGACGCGTTCTCCCCGTTGTTGGAAGCAGAAAAGATCGAGCACATGCTGAAGCATTCACCCCGTCAGCGGCTGAATGAATACTCTTCTCCCTGTTAACTGGAAAGCCAAACCAGAGGTGTCTGTATTCCTACAAGAATTTGATGTGATATATTATATACGCTGAGCCACTCATCATATTAGGTAGCCTTACAGAGATAAATTGGCAGGGTAAACAAGCCGTGCCACTCGATTATTTAGCAGCATATATTGCTCCAAAACATTGGTCATTCAAGACAGCAGCAGATCTATAAACACTATATTTTATAGGTGGATGAAAAAATGAACCACCCTATTAGCAGTTGAAATGGTCAATACATGTAAAGTTTACCACCAAAACTGCTTGATATTTGTCATATCACTCACAAGTAATATGACTCCAGTTTCCATATACCATCAGAAATGGTACATATTAGACATATTAGTCTGAAGATTTATAGTACATATGAAGATTTAAAGTTAATGGAATTCGTCATAATAGTCTGTATCCTTTCTGATAATAGAACATTTAAAGTTAGTGTTGCGTTCCATCTGCTAGGTACTACTCTTTGTTGCCTCTATCTCCTATATGGAGCATTTCTTCTTTTAGGGTCACTTGTATACTACAAATTAAGTTTTCTTCTATCTACATCCCAAAATTCATTCTTGTAAATATATATGTATCATTTCCCTTCTACATATATATGTGTCAAATGGATAAAATCAAATATGGTTATTTCTTGTGAGGATGTATATTGCACCTGATTGGTACCGGCCAGATGTTTAAAAATAATGTCAGGAACATATGAATTTATTCAGATATTAAACATCTCATTTTTTCTTAAATTCACTAATAAACTGAAAATTTGTTCCTTTAGGCAATACATCAGTTCACATTACTAATGCAACACATTTCACATATTCAGGTGTCATGAATAAATATGTGTAAACCAAATCTTGCATTTTCAAGGAAAAAAATGACCACTGCACAAAGCAGAACTTGGATGTCAACTAAAAGTAAAAGAAAATATGTCAATTTGGATGATGATCTCTTAAAAGAGAAATCACTCTCGTAATTTTATGGCCTTCAACTGAACCTAAAATTTCCTGCGCTATGTTGCTGAAAAAAAATATTCATCCATATTTTTTGTTTGACCAAATCACTGTAACAAATAGATAAAGTCACATTGTACTTTGTTGCAGCAGTCCAACGGTATAATACTTAAAGAGTCAAGCAGCATATTTTTGTGAACAAAAAAAATCCACAGCAAGTAAATTTCATATCCAATCCAAATAGTATGAATTATCACAAATATGATGTAGCTATCTTGATTCTTGAATCTCTATATTGATCTCCAAAGAGAATGAATTCTACCTTATCAAAATTAAATTCCATGTTAACTCTCCATATTGATCTCAGATTGCCCAGTACAATCAAGTGGTCAACAACCAGCAGTCCCAAGTTCAATATTAATTGAAGGTCAGGTCATATTATCCTTGTAAAGGACTTTGAAATTTTATTGTAAAAAAGACCATTGAAATAGCCATGTATGTGAAAGAATGTATAGCAACAGATGGTTTAAGTAAAGTAAAGTGAAAGGGAAAACGCAGAGCAGAACATCCACTGATTAATAATGACTAATAATGCCAAAAGGAGTCTCATCCCCCGTCCAGTTCTTCAGAATGTCAATTATCAATAACCATTTCTTAGCTGCTAGCCGATTGCTTTGTTCCTAAAATATAGTTAATACTATTCCATGTGTGCATAATATAGGACTGAATTATGTTAGATGACAATTAGAAAAGTTGATCACTTAACATTACAAAGTAAAGTTCATCACGAGTTCGCTACATTGTGTAACAGCCATCCTCTCCATTGCATCAAAATATCACTAAATGAAACTAAAAGATAAAAGTAAAAACTCATAACATGCATTGGTAACATATTTTGTGTGTAATAAATTTAATGGGCTGTGAGCATATGCTACATATGGAAGGATGCTTTATGCTCAGATCAAAGCTCAAGCTCCTTTTGATCTGGCTCAAACTAACTGAAATGAACAGCAATACGTTGAATTTTATGAGCAAAAAGGATAAAATAATGCACATGCATTCCTTTTGTGAAACAGCATAAAGTTAAAAACAATTATGAATCATATTTTTTCTATAAAAATTAAGTATGTTCCAGAGAAATTCAACCCACGCATTTTGGCAATTTGAAACAATGGCTACAAAGTAATATTTATAAACACACTTCTTATGTCACCGAGACAAATTAACTGAGACAAATTTACTGGCGACCGAGTGAGAAGGTACAGGAAACCCACCTGAGAGGAGAGGTCGGTGACGGTGAATATGGCAGTGGCAGCGACGCCGTTGGTCAGCACGGGCTGCACCACGATCGAGGCGAGATACCACGCAACCACCCCGGGCAGCATGAAGGCGGCGGCTTAGACGTGGCGCCGATGCGACGGCGGCGGAGGGGAGATGGTTGAAGACCTCGATCTGACGATGATGGCGCTTGACGACAACGGCGCTCGCTCCAACGACGGCTATGCACGGCGAAGGGGACTCGGCGACGAAGACTGAATGGAGGCGGATCGACGGTGACCTACGGGGAGGAGAAGGGGATGGGAAGCGGAATGGAGGCGGGATGGGGATGGGGATGGGGATGCCGGATGCGGCGCGGCTAGGAGGGGATTGGGGCGCCGGGCGAGGCAGCGCGATGGGCTGAGAGGGGCGTCACGGTTAGGATTAGGGAAGGAGCGCGTGCGCTTGGGGGAGGGCACGACTGAGGGAATGAGGAGAGGGGGAGGCGACGCGTGAGAGGGAGAGAAGAGGGAGGCACGGGTCGAGTTGGGTCGGGGTTGGGTTTGGGATGGGAGGGAGGTGGGGTGACTCAGGAACGTTGGATGTGAGCGAAATAATCTGACCGATCAATAAAAAATGAGAAATGTAATACACATTTGATGAATTATAAGGTATTATAATTATAAGTATATAATAAGAAGATAGATTTATCTTATGTGTCCATTAGTCAATTGCATCTACGTATACTTTAAAGAAATAAATAAGTTGTTTTTTTTGTGAATTTGCTACAGCTGCAAGAGCGTTACTTTTTCAAAGAATGTCTTAATGTGATTATGGCTTTCAATGTAGCCAGTTATTTTACAATATTATACTGAAATATGTTGTATTTAAAAAAATGTAATATCTATTTTTTTCCCTGGTGTTATTTTTCATCATCTATTTATTTTTTTTCTTTTGTTAGTGACCAAACTAATGAACCTGTGAAGGAGTAAGATGGCTAATACTAAAATATACAAAGATATGTAGTAGATACTTTATTAGATCACTGTGACGGTGTGACATGTTGCCACTACCAACATGTAGTTGGGTATTGGAATGGTCAAAGGAGAAAAGCAGAGTTGTTCATATTTTGGAAGGCTCTTGATTTCTCCATTTTTGTTTATATTTGAGAAGATTCTAAATTTCCCCTTTCTGAACCTTTTCTCTCTGTTTCTGGCGCAGCACAACTGAGTTTTTCTTTTTCCTTTTCTTTTTCTACCATGAGAATTGCTTGATTTATCTCAATGGGCCTATTCAGCTGGTCAGTACAGCCGCTGCATGCAGCCGTAGCGGCCACAGCTGCAGACACAACACACTGTTCATGTTGGCTGCACAACAGTTAAATTAAGTACAGCCGAACAGAGCCAATTTTTTATAGTGCCACGTGGTCCAATCATCATCTGGCAAAATTATCGGCTCGAGAATAAGTGAAGATATATGAAGAAAAAAAATTAAACACTACACCATGATATCTATTAAACACCTTCTACCTTTTTTTCAGAAAAAAAGGTAACGGACAATTGTTGACCTACATGATATTGATATTAAGGCTAAGAAATCCATTATATTTGTCTTTCAATGCATAAGGTGAGTCCTAGTGAAAAAGGGAAACAAATGGTCGCACCCCAGCAAACATATAAGGTTATTTATCTTGAATAAAAGAATATCTGAAGTGGAACTAGTTTGTCAGTGGAATTGGAACTAAACATTGAACACCAGAAAATGTGTATATTTCAATAATAGCTTCTTGATCAAATTATTGTAGTACTGTATGCCTTCTCTGTTGACTCCATCCATCTTCGATGATAGTAAATCTTCCATCTGTGATGATAGTGAATTTTCAATGATTGGTGTCATTAACTTGGAGTATGAAAGATATGCAAATTCTTGTACTACTTCAGAACAAAAAGACATATCAGCTTCAGATAAGCTAGAGCTCTCTGTTGATAGTTCTGTGATAGTGCATTGTATTAGGTCTGAAATGCGCGGTCTTTAAAAGGTCTACAAGATATAGCCACTCACTTGGAAGTTGGAAGGATTTCTTGTCCATGAGATGGAGAACCTGTATGCATCCATTCCCATATTCTTCATGATTCGCACATCTTCATGCATTGTTTTTGCAAGTCCATCTCTGGATAAGCACTAAACTGTGTTTTAAAAGGTTTGAATTGAAATCTGAAGAGATTGTAATAAGTAGTAGGAAAAAGTCCGAGTTACCCCCTGAACTATTGAGTGAGTATGAATTATCCCCCCTAAACCCGAAAACCAGACATCTTTCATCCTCAATCATTAATACTGGATGAATTATCTCCCTGACTCAATCCGGAGTGGTTTTGGTCCTACGTGGTAATCCAGTCAGCAATTCTTTTTTAAAAAATCGGTGGGCCCCACCTATCAATCCCTTATCCTCTCTATCTCTTTCCCCTCACCTCTCTATCTCTCTCTACTCTATATCTCTCTTTCCCCGATCCTCTCTCTCTTCTCCCTCCCCTCACCTCCATCTCTTTCTGTCACTGAGATCTGAGGGGTAGCCGAGGACGGCAGCAGGCGGCGGAGAGGGAGTCGAGGATGGCAGAGGCAACTCGGGGCGAAGAAGAAGGAGCCGAGGATGGCGGCGGGCAGGCCGATGGCAACTTGGGACGGTGGAGGAGGAGCCATGGATGGCGACATGCCAATGCCGATGCCCGATCTATTAGGGGCGGCGATGGCGGGCGACGTTGAGCGTGATGATGGTGAAGAGGGCACGTCGATGGGAGGGCACTGCGGTCACGGGCGGGGAGGACGTCATGGGCGGCGAGCACAGGCAAGGAGGACACCGAGACAACGGGCTACGGCGCGGCGAGGAGAAAGGAGCGGCTGTCGGGACAGAAGCTGGGCAGTGGACACGAGAACCGTGGTGGACGACCTCGCGCGCTTGGCCTCCTACCGCACCTCCGGTTCCCCATCTCTCCAGTGCGGCTTGCAGCAAGGAGAAGGGTGACGGGAGGCGCCCTCCTCGCCGCAGCGAGCCTATTTCACCCATCGCCGGCACCATCGCACGGCCACCCTCGCCTCGCGCTGGCACCTGCGCTGGTGAGGGACAGCTGCCACCGTAGTCCCCCCGCGCCTGTCACCGCCATCCTCCCTCTCTCACCCTGCTGTCGCCTCCCTGTCCTTACCCAGCTCGCGCTGCGGCCTCTCCAATGATGGTCGCCAGTGCCTGCCAACCACGGCATTAGTGCGCTGGGAGGGAGAGGTCGGCGTCGGTGGCGGCGTTCACTGCAGGCCAAGGATAGAGAGAGAGGGGGGGAGGTGAGAGAGGGAGGGGGAAAGATAATATGACAGGTGGGTGCCATCGTTTTTTAAAAGAATTGCTGACTAGACTGCCACGTAGGACCAAAACCGCCTGTAAAAGTGCTTGGTAGGGTTCTTCATCTGGAATTAATAGTTGAGGGTGAAAGATGTCTGATTTTTGGGTTTAGAAGAATAATTTGTACTCACCCAATAATTAGGGGGGTAAGTCAGACTTTTCCTAAGTAGTATCTCCTAGTTGTAATAGAACAACCTAACACAACTCAGAGTGTACTTTTAGTTATAATCCTTATGAAAAACCAATTAGAATGGTATAATTATAACTTAAAAATATAACTGCTAATACCTTGTAGAGATGGATGGAATCCCAAGCTACATCCCCGTTGCCCTACAGCAAAATGGTGTGATCGAGTGGCAAAATTAGGCAATGATGTCGATGGCACGCGTCCTGCTCAAGCAGTGAATGCCTACAGAGTTTTCGGGAGGAGGCTGTCAGCATGATTGTCTTCCTCTTCAATTGTGCGACAACCAAGAGCCTCAGCAGCCAGGGGCGGACTCAGGCCTCGGGCCACCTGACCGTGGCCCGAGACCTAGGCGTGAAGGCCCATTAGGATGATATTTCTTTTCACCATGGAAACAACACACAAGGCCTAAGTCTTTATGGGCTGGCCCGGGTCTTAGGCCAATCTTGGGTTCGTCCCTGTCAACAACAGTAATACGCCATATGAAACATGGCAAAAAACCGAGGATCAGCTTCATGCGCACCTTTGTCGGTGCCTAGCGTTCGTGAAGGAGCTAAACTGCATGCGCGAGCTCGACGACCGCAGAACTCCCGACGTCTTCATCGGCCACAAAGAAGGCATGGCGTATCGTGTCCTTGATCTAAGGACACGGCGTGTGTATCCCGCTCACGATATGATGTCCTCATTGACGAGAGCCCCTGCAGGAGGGACTTGGCGGCAACAAGCGACGCGGACGCGCCACAAGCAGCAATTCCGTCATCGAGTACCATGTTGAGAAAACCACTAGGCATCCTATGTTAAGCACGCTTCGATCACCGTAATTAACCAAACAGGATATAGTAAACAATACGATTACTGTAGCAGCCTAGTACTGTACTAGCATACACATACCCCAGACTAATTAACCATTTCTGGCTTACTGCCGTTGTGGAGGATCACGAGCCAGTTAACCAACGGCGAGTTGATAACTTGATATATACAAATACCTCCCCACATATTTGCATGGGAATTCACGCAGCTAAGCTATTGAACTGACGTAGCCTGCACTTCAACCATATATATCCTCTCCTCGGTGTTGCAGCGCAGGGGGCTATAGCTAGCACGCAGGCTAGCTCTCGCGTCAACGCCTCGCGACCGTGCACAGATGATGCAATGGACGGTGCAATTCTCGCAGGTAATGAACAGCTTGCAACCCCAACCAGAGTCTCTCTCTGGCTAGCTGTTTCTTCACCCTTAATCCACTGTCATAACCTTTCCCTTTTGCTGCTAGTACTACCATATCGTAATTAAGCGGACCTTAACCAGCTTGTGTGTAAACATCCACTTTTACGTTCCTTTAATTATTAAGCTTCCTGTTGAGTTGAAATTAATTGAGCTTCAGATGTGGATTGGAGCACTGGAATGGAGGCCACGCCCTTGAAAGTCACACACATATATGTGTATATGTGTGTGTCTATATATATATATACATGTACATATATGTATATGTATATGTGTATATATGTATATGTGTATATGTATATACATATATGTAGGCCACACATAGATGTATATATGTGTGGAATGGAGGCCACGCCTTTGAAAGTCACACACACATATATGTGTATGTGTGTGTCTATATATATATGTGTGTGTATGTATATATATACATGTATGTGTATGTATATATATGTACATACATATATGTATACACATATATATGTGTACACACACGGATACAGACACAACTACAGCAACCTAGAGAGTGTCGGGTTTTCAACCGGTACCTAAAAGACGACACATATGAGAAAAATCAAAGGTGTCGGTTTTAGAACTGATATTTTTGAGGTCCCAAGAATCCCAAAAAAACGGTTCGATGCATCGACTCGAATCGAGCCGATGTATCGAGCTACCAATCACCCATGAGATCCTCATTCAAGAACACAATCACACAATCACGAATAAAACAAACATCCACAAACAAAATCCATGAACAAAATTAACGAGAAGCCGCAACAGTCGGACGGGAGGACTCGCCGCCGCCGTCGGGGAGAGTGGATATCCACCGCGGGAGCCTCCGTCGCCGCCGCTTGTGCCGCCCGCCGGAGAAGCCGCCACCGCCGGATCCACCTTGCCCGTGGAAACAGGGACAGAGGAGGGGGAGAGGTCGTCGTCGTCAATGAGCTTGTCGAAGGAGTCATCGTCGGTCTTGGGGGTGGGGGGACGGGACCCAGCAGCATCACACACACCAGCTGGAGTTGGAGCCTTCGACTCCATCGCGGCGACGGCCGACGACCACCGCCGCCACGCGCTCTCACCTCAAGCCCTCCGCCACCTCAAGATCTCGATCGGGGGTAGGGAAACGACGTTGGGGAGAGAGAGAAGGATGGGAAAGGGAAAGGAGAAGGCCAACCGAGTGGGTGTGGTGCTAAAAATAAACTCTCCTCCCACCTGCCGGTTCGGCTCGGCTCGGGTTTACGGGTATTGATTTTTTAATTAACTAGCACCTATAATAAATTAAATGTATCGGTTTTTTTAAAAAAGTCAGCACCTATATTATTGGTGTCGATTTTTCTCTAAAATCAACACCTATAATTATTTAAAGGTGTCGGTTGTTTATATTTTTAGCCCGCAGAGATAAAAAAAAGGTCTATAGATGTCGATTTTAGCATTTTCGATACCTATAATGTTGACCTCTTTATGTATTTATGTAGTAGTGAGACATCGTCCCAGCAGAATTGACAATAAACAGGCAAGCTAGCCTACTACTCATGTATATACGGTTGGGATGGGTTAAGTTGGACGTACGATCGAGCCGTGCAATCTATCGATCGCACAACACACGCGCAGGAGACATGGGCAATAAATATAAATAGCGTTTGGCTTGCTTTCCAATCATCCCTAACTGCTCTCCTGTCAACGAGACAGACGGCCTGCTTGGTTTGCCGTCGACGGGCACGCATATGTATCAATGTGTTCATGCATGCATCCATATGCATTGACGTCTCGACATGTAGCGGCACAGTCCGCAAAAAATGGAGCACAGGAGAAAGAGTGTGATGGGAGCATGTAGGTCAACCTACCCAACGGTGACCATTTCCACCAAATTAGTAGTATCATTTATATACATTGTATATACTAATTAATACCAACTTGACACTGAAGACAAATGTGCTCATATATATGATGACCATACAGCAAATAAAATTCACCAGTTCAACTAGTAGAATATGCATATGCCATATCTCCCCCAACCCCACCCATCCCCACAAAAAAAGGAATTAACTTTAAAAAATACTAATGCACGAGAGGTCACGCTTCGCTCGCCCAAGCGATCGATTATATTTTCACTTTAAGCTCATGCACTTTTTTTTATTTTTGGGTAATGGCCTTCTTGCTCTTAGACTTGCCCAGTCACGGACGCTCACGCCCAATAGGATATTTACTCTTTTTTCTTGACCCATTCCTCTTTTTGTCTTTGTGTGTGCGTGATGTAGGCCTAAGTGGAGTGGGTTCTCCATGCAACTAGTCAATGGTGTAACAATCCAAATCATTGTTTTATCTTTTTTAATTCATATATCAATACGTATGAATTCGGTGTAAGAAAAATAAAGTTTTTAAAAAATTATATAAATGTTCCATGAGATGAGATTTAAAAATTGCTCATGCGAATACGTCCAATTCAAATTTGATCTTTATATTGGAAACTCTATTTTTAGAAATTTTGTGCATAGAAAGCGTCGACGGGTTATAGCCGTAGACCGTATTTTGAGGGTATTGAGATACGTTGGAACAAGGATCTACATAAAACGACATTAAGCACACAAGAGACAAGGATTATACTGGTTCAGACCCTTCGTAAGGTAATAGCTCTACTTCAATTTATATGAAATTACGATGAGAACCACAGAGATTATAATAGAGAACAACAGAAAGTAACAAGTACCGATGAGATCCCTGTCGAGAACGACTTGACGAGATCCAGGAGGCGAGTTGTTTTCAAGTACTCTGGATTGCCTCTGCTATGGTGGTAGTTTGCGCTATGATTCAATGATCTCGTACCCTCGGGGGCCTTGTATTTATACCGAAGACTGCCTTGGTCTCCAAGTAGAACTCGAAGAATATTTTTAGCCTACGAGATCACAAAGATTGTATCTTCCCCGAATAGGACTCTAACACTTTCTATTCGGGATACAATTTTCCTGTTTGTTAGCCGAATTCCATAATATTAAGGTAACCTTCCCGTATACTAAGGATCGTATACATATACTTCATGACCCCAAGGATAGGAGGTATGCCTTATCCGTAACCCTGATAGTAGCCCCCAACTTCAAATCAAATGAATTCACAATATTCTCGAACCGAAGTCATCGAATAATTGATGTCGTGTCTACCTAACCGTTCTTGAATTATCGAGAAGGTATGAAGCATTCGACAACATCATCAAAAGCAACGGTCCACCATGAATTTGAATTGAAGTCTAAAAAACTACCATAAACAAACCGAGAAAATCACGACGGTCATATCTCTTTCTTCCTCGAAATACGAACTACCGGATATGACCTATAAATTCCATTTTTGATATTCATTTCGGTTCCATTTGCGCAAGTAACTTTCCATCTCCCTCTGCACCCAACTCTCACAATCTCCACCAGCCGAAAGAACCCTAACTCCACACATCTCCCTCACCCTCAAGTTAATACAATGGATTTGGAAAAATCCAACGTCGACACGAAGGATCTGAAGCAATTGCAGATTGAAGGATCCCTCCCTGGGAAAAGTTCCTTGAATCGATCAGAAGGAGGTATCGGTCCTAACCCCACACTAGGGCAAATAGTCTGTCTAGAGGATTTTGTGCAATGTGGTTTCCTGCCACCTCCTTCCGAATTCCTTCTTCTCCTTTTGGATTACTATGGCCTCCATCTTCTCCACCTAAACCCAAATTATGTAGCTCTCCTTAGCATCTTTATACATCTTTGTGAGGCGTGCCTTGGGATACCACCCTTCTTAGATTTGTTTAGATACCTTTACAAGCTTAGGTGGATGGAGACGCGTAGAATCTCTGGTTGTTGTGGCTTTCGCCTCCGAGACGAGATGAAAGCGGAATACATTCCCTTCAACTGCCCTTTCTCTCGAGGATCGTGGAGGTCGAACTGGTTCTACCTCCACGTCGAAGACCGCCCAGCTTGCCTTGCCATCCCGAACAAGAAGCCCACGCGCTCCCCTTCGTAGACCTCTAGGCCATCCTTAACCCCTTCTCTCAAAAGCTTCGTAGAAAAGATCCACGACCTCCGAGAACAAGGGTTGTCGGGGTATGAAGTCACTGAAGACTTTATACGTCGTCGGATTCAACCTCTCCAACCCAGCACCGACCCCGCATACGAGTACACGGGGGCGTAGGATGAAACACGGATCTCAGTTCGGGGTATACATTCTCGTAACCCTCTTGACCTTAATTCGTGTAACGATGAGATCTTGAATACTGATATTAATGTCTTGCTTGCAGAACTTGATGACGGAACCATGGCCACCTAGGTTGGTCATCTGGTTATCGATGCTCCACCTGACCCAGACAACCTTCTCGCCCCGCTTTGCGACCTCCCGTCTTCGGACAGGGATGTCACCAGCAATGTAAGTGACCTTAATTATTGTTTTTTCTTTTGACTATTGTTATCCAAAAGAGCAGTAATCTAAACCTTGCAGGTCCTGCCTCTGACGGACATCATCGGCCCACTTGCCGACCACCAGGTCACATCTTCTCTGAAAGATAAGACAATTTTGAAGTAGGCAGTGGAACAAAACCCTCCAAGATGACGAAGAGGAGGTTGATGGAGCTGCCGTCGTCGAGAGGACGCGTGCCACCTTGATATTCCGAATAGTAGGCTCAACAACTATCGGATACCGGCCTGGCACGATTGTTGTTGTCGGGTGGTTGTCCTCAGAGAACTCGATCTTCTGGTTAGACCACTTCATCTTGGCAGTGATTTCTTGTGACGTAGAGCAGACTTCGCGTTCTACCTTCTTATACTCTCTTTTAGAGGTGTACGTCGTAGAACCGCCGAAGATATGGGCTACATGTAGGTCGAAGTCTGGGAACACAAGTTTTTTGTCGAACGAGAGATCATCAGTGCTCCTCTCGACCACACGAACTCGCTTTCCTTTTTCGAGGGTCAGCTATTTTGCTAATGCATTCTGGAAGACCTGGCATTCCTCCAGAGTATGTGTGCTAGTCTTGTGGATTGAGCACCATTGTCGACGGGTTATATCCGTAGACTATATTACGAGGGTATTGGGGTACGTTGGAACAAGGATCTACATGAAACGACATCAAGCACACAAGAGACAAGGATTATACTGGTTCAGACCCCTCATAAGGTAATAGCCCTACTCCAGTTTATATGGAATTATGACGAGAACCACAGAGATTACAATAGAGAACAACAGAAAGTAATGAGTACCAATGAGATCCGTGTCGAGAACAATTCGATGAGATTCAGGCGGCGAGTTGTCTTCAAGTCCTCCAGATTGTTTCTGCTATGATGGTGACTTACGCTATGATTCGATGATCCCGTACCCCCCAGGGGCCTTGTATTTATATCACAGACTGTCTTGGTCTCTAAGTAGATCTCGAAGAATATTTTTAGCCTACGAGATCACAACGATTGTATCTTTCCTGAATAGGACTATAACACCTTCTATTTAGGACACAATTTTCCTGTTTGTCAGCTGAATTCCATAATATTAAGGTAACCTTCCCGTATACTAAGGATATACTGTATCCATATACTTCATGACCCTAAAGATAGGAGGTATGTCTTATCCGTAACCCTGACAAAAAGTTTATAATTAAAAAATTTATATGTGTAAAATTTACTCCTATAAACTTTATATGTAAAAAGTTTATAGGTAGAAAGTTGGGCATGAATTGCAAATATGTGTACTAGGTTGGAAATACGCATGTCAGTTTTTTTTGAAAGAAAGAGTGTGGTTTTTAGGCCAAACATATGCGTCCAACAAGAAAAAAAGACCAATAATTTTTTGAAGAAAGCTTGGGTGCTCGTGTGGGCTTGATATTCAAATGGCTGAAGGAAAAGACTGAAACTTACATGAAATCAACAAGCTATTGTACATGGGCTTTGCTGGGATGCATTCACGTGATCCCTTCTTGTCATTTCCTGATATCACGAATGGAAAACGCGGACGTTAGGCGTCCATATGTGCCCTTTTTTCTGTTTCTGATCGCGTTCCTTCGGCACGGACGGTCACTCGTGTATTAGGGGTCCCCATTAACTTTAGGAGCTAGTAATTAACTAGCAATGCAATTGCAAAAAATAATTCTAAACGATAAAAAAAATGTGATTTAATAACAGAGCAACAAGAGCTAGCAAATTTACTTTCAACATATCGCCCTGGCTATATATGTACATAAGTCAATAATGCAAACATAGTTGTATGGGGTAGTTGTTAATTAGCTCGACCTTGAAGTAGGCCATAGCCTATATTGTATGAGCAACAACCAATGCGGATGCCAAAAGAGATCATAGGTTTGTAGCTGGGAGCCTGGGAAGACATGCATGGCGAAGTCATGACGCATGCTAGAAGCAATTCTGCAAGCATTGCATGCATGTGCTGATGCAGTGTGTGAGGGACGCCGAGAAGTGATCGATCAGACGATCAGTAGTAGTAGTACTTGC
The DNA here is from genome assembly GCA_008326285.1 of Oryza officinalis. Lineage (NCBI taxonomy): Eukaryota > Viridiplantae > Streptophyta > Magnoliopsida > Poales > Poaceae > Oryza > Oryza officinalis. The sequence goes on along the minus strand of BDMV01000010.1, from coordinate 39,113,989 downwards.
ACAAATCAATTAAATCCCTTTACCTACACGATAAACGACCCTCCCGTCTTAAAGGTTCACCCAACTGAAAGCACATTTTGGCAGCTTTTTCTTGCAAAGCAAAGTTGGTACGTGTACCACCGGCATGGCATAATAGCATCTTAGCACCCGGTTCTCGGAAAGTAAGGTAACTAATCAAAGCCAGAACATGTAGTGCAGCGCTTGTTAATTAGTTGGCCGGGTGAAGTTAATAAGCCCTAAATATCTCCTGTTTTACATGCATGTAGTAGTTAGCTAGCTAGCACATGTACACAAAAGTTCCTCATAGTAAAAATGAGATGATATAATTAGCCAACGCGATGCAACCGCTTCCTGTGTGTGTATCTATATGCATATGTAGCCGATGGGCATACACACACACAACTGATCGAGCCGGCCTAAAGGAAACAATGTAACGATTCAATACGCGGCAACCACCATGAAAGCTACTGCATGCATTTCCGTGTTTAAAGGTGAACTGTTTCTTCTTGTATATATGAGCTAGCGCTATATATTGCAGCTTGGAGTATCTTGAGAAGAAAGAAAGCATCCTGCAGAATTTCCTCTCTGTCTGCACACAGCCCATATATATATATATATATATATATATATATATATATATATATATATATATATAGTAATGGAGATATAGTTAGATACCTACTACCTAGAGGGTAGAGGCACACGTATGTCATAATAATGTCAAACATTTTACACTAGCTAGCTAGCTAGTTTAACTTGCACAGACGACATGCCAAATTGCCATGTGTATGACAAAAGACAATTTTACCATCAACTCATCAAGTTAGGTACATATATAAATTGCATGTATGGGCACTCTTACGCTGTACAGCTAGCCGGGAAAAAAAAATACTTACCGTTCTCTGGGAAGACAAGCAATATTGCCTAGACAAATTTATATACCAGCCGCCGGCTAGCTAGCTAGCTTGTTCTAACTGCGAGACAAATTAATTCGAACGGGTGGACCTGGACCAAAGCTAGCTAGCCGTAGCACAGCTGCGTCATGCACATGTACCACCAAGTACTGTACGGTTAAATTAGCATGGCAAGTTAGCATTGGCCCGGGAAATTAACTCGTTTGTTTTTTTGCATGTGTTTATAGGCATCCATGCACACGCAAGGGACGGTAGGGGTCGAGAGAGAGGGCCAACGCAAGCACGTATAGTACAGCAGAATAGCAGACACTGTCACAGTGTTCAGTGGTGGCAAGCATGCAGACTTGCACACACACACAGAGAGAGAGAGAGACGGCCATGGCGAAACGAGGCAAAAACGAGGACCAGCTAGCTAGCTCTTCTCTCGCCTGCACCGGGTTACTACGCTACGTTGCTGGCCATGTGACGGCGTGGGCCGGCGAGGGAAGGGAAGGGAACAAGTAGCTAGATAGCCCTACTACGCTAGCTGTAATATATATCATCGGAGTAATTGTCAGCAGGCCCACACCTTTGGAAAACAACTGCTTTCCCATCCATCCAACCCCGAAATAATCATTGAGGCTGCGTGCAAATGTGCAATGCAATATGTACAGGGCAAAACACAAACATCTCTGGTAAAAACGTCGTCGTTCGTCGCACGCACGCATGAATTAGTGATCGATGCATGCATGATAATGTAAACTACAAGTGAGAATGTGATCGAATTGTGCTAGTGGTATCTAGCTAGATTGTCTGGTCGACAGGGCAGTCGATGTTTGTCAAAACTGCATGCGCGGTACGGTAACTAGTCAATAATGCCATTCCGTACCGACGATTATATGCACACTCTATCTATATATTCACTCTATTTGATGATTCTGTCACCAAAATGGTTGCATTCCAATGGTGCCAACATGCAGGAATTAAGGTCAGGCATAAGCACAGGGTTAATTAGCATAAAGTGTGGTAGCCGGTGCGCTTAATTAGCTAGGAGAAGGAGATGGTAGTAGTACGGTGGTGGGCGCTGGAGTAGACAGGGACTAGATGAGGTGAGGGAAATGATGCTCACGTCGGCAGGGCGGGGGTAGTGTGGCTGGCGCGGGTGCCCGGCCGCCAACCGACACGTGGCAGGGGTACGGCAGGGGCCCTGCGAAAGCAACCGCCACGTGATGCCCAGCAGGGCGGTGTCAGACCCCCGAAAGGGACTCAGACCCATGGCCTCCTCACCACCGGTCGCCATCCCTCCCGGCCTCCGCGCCACCACGAGCACGCTGCGTATACGTATACCCAAGTGGCAAGTGCGTGCGAAGTTTCCAACCGACACCCCCGCGCCCGGCACGCCCGCGACGACACGCTACGCACGCCGCCCGCCCGCTCTCTCGCGATCACCACGCACCCGACCCGCGTACCCGGCAACAAGCGGGGCGTACGTAGAAAAAGGCGGGGGTGGCTCCACCCAGGCTGGCGCGCGTATTTGGATCAGTTAACTAATGTCCGGCCCTCGTGGGCGCTGCAGCGCGCGATTAGTTAGTTAATCGCGGGGGGAGCTACTACTCGCCTACTCGTACTCGTCCCGCCACTGCTGCTGCTGCTGCTACGGCGACGAGGAAACGGAGTCACGTGTATGGAGGTGCGGGGGCGCAGCGCAACTGCGTAAGCACGAGTGGGCACGTGCCGCGGGGATTCCGGGGACCCCCACCCACGCTCTCTTCTCGCCTCGGGATCCTCGTCGCTGTCACGTGATTCGATGCCGTTGCCACACACCGCGCCAGCTTCCGCTTCCGCTTCCGTCGTCGCACGCATACTGCGCCGTCGCATCGCTCGGATTTTCCCCCAGTTGCATGCAGCTGTGCCTGTGAGCGCGCACTCACATGAGACGGGCGGCGAACGGGTCGGTGTTTCGCGCGGAATGGCTACCTCGCCGCGCATAATCAAATACTCCTACGCGAGATATATACAGGTTGTCATGATCAGACAGAAGGGCTCTGCCCTTCAAGTATACTGTATCATCGCGACTTCTGCTGCAGAATATACAAGTGAATGATGACAAATGGCCGGCCGGCCGGTGCTAGCTTCACCCGATTCTCGGATACCGTGCCATGTACTGCTTGCATGCCTGCTGTCAGACATTCAGTTATGCGTGAGGTGTGACGTCCGATCGAGCTTGCATGGATGACTCTGATTTACAGTAATCCAGTACTACTAGCTAGATCCAGCTTCACTCCAAAACTTTATAACCAGGATGCACAAGTACTACTAGGCAGGATGAAGGGAAACTAGCTATCTGCCTCATTCCGTCTTGCTCTCCTACGGACACAAGTGCCTCTGCACATACAATATGATCGAGAATTCCTGACGAGGGAGGGAGGGATGACACATTCTCATTTCTGTCGCCAATGTTGGATATTCTTTTTCACCGATTTATTAGAGGCCATTTTGCTTTCGCCGTTACCATGAGTCAATCAAATAAACACCAATTAATACCATATGCCATATGCATTTCTTGTATGAGCATATTATTGCGGTTGTACATGTTGCGAGAAATACGACTCAACAAGTTAGTTTTCAAGAAGCTAGATGTACCACCGGTCATATAATTATAGCCAATAATAAACATTCCAGTGTTAACTCTCTGGTAAATTCCTTGTCAACTGAGATACGTCAACAGCCCAAAACCTCATAGCACCACATTGCTAATTAGTGTATATGCCTCTGATATTAATTGTCTGATTATGTGCACTCTCACGCAAAAACAAAAAACGATCGTCACATCAACTAGATTATTTGTTTATGAGAGCTAAGAAGACAGAAACGAGCATATCTATATATAGATGTGCAAAACAAACAGAATTTACAAGTTGCTGCCGAAAGCACAGATAATGCTAGCTAGAAGCAGAGGATTAAGGCCGGTCGTTTGCAAATGGGACCAAAGGTTGTCAACACTGATCAACACCTTGATCAATAACATACTGACCGAATATTGTATAATTTCAATGCCACCTAAGCAAGTACTGTCGAGTCTGGCGACAAACATACAGAAGCCCCCACATGTCACAGTAAATTATGCCATTATAGGTGTTCTCCTTGGGTTACAGTAAATGGGTGTTGGCAGTAGAAAAGAAGGACGCAAAATGGTGGTCCTCTGGTCGTACACAGGTGAAGGGGAGGTGTACAGCTAGCAAACGATATCGTACATTTCCGTGTCCCTGACAAGACAACAGCGCCCTGCTCCACCTCCAACCTGTGGTCCTTCATGTGGTCACAAAATGGCAACCATCCCATCCATCATCAATTTAGCTATATGACCATATCCACCGTTTATTATACAAATGTCTCATGTTTTTGGGCCCATTACATCATTGGGATTCTCATTGGCTTGCAATGGATGGTTCTAATCATGACTAATGAGAAAATAGCTAGAAATAAACAGCGTTTTGAAAATCGTCGATATTCATCAGTGTATAGACAAAATCAAAATTTATCATTAAGGGCAGTGGTCCTTTGGTTATACTGCAGATTAGTTGAGAAAAAAGCCATATTCCGACATGTCACCCTTATACATGTGTTATTAATTGGAGTGGCGCAATAGTTGCTTCTCTTGTCACAAAGCAAGTTGGAAAAGGACCCTCGGCAAGCTCAACTGCTCAAGTAGGGCCATGACAGACCCTTGATCACCCCCAATTAAGCAAACGAAAAGATATATAATTTGCTCTAAAGATGTCATCAGTAATTTACTGTTGAACCAACGGATCAATTTTGGATCGTGATGTTTGCTACAGTGAAATGTGCAGGCGCACACACTTAATTATCTGGCTCTCAAGCTCCGTGTAACCACGACGACGTCAAACTCCATTTCAACGTCGGGTTCATCCAACAGTTGTATATAGCTCCTTCACTGAGAGACAAGAAAAAGAAGAGAAAAGGAAACAAAAATGCTATGGAGATACTAGCTCGGATAGGTGCAAGTCGTTCGAAAATGAGATGATCAGGGGCGAGCGAGAGAGTACGGAAGGGTGTAAGGAACGGCCGAAGAGGCGTCCACGTCTCGGACTGGAGGCTGGGGGGCAGCGTGCATGATTGCGGTGGCGCTGGCTTTCTTTCCCGCCGAGAGAAGAGGATACGATCATCCTCCACGACGTTTTCACCGCGCGATCGCATGCGGATCGGAGTACGGTGCAGTGGCCGGCCACGCGCGCGCGAGACAGAACAGAGCGCTCCCTGCCGCACGCCTAGCTGGCGGCCGTCGTGGAGGTGCGGCACAGACAGTGGCACTGTTGATGTCTTGCAAAAATAGCATACGACTACAAGAGCACCACTGTACGTACCACCACTGCATGGGCACTCTATGCACCACCATGCCTTGTGTGGATAACGTGCATGCATGGTCGAACCAGCGCCTCTCTCTCTCTCTCATATCTGCAATCTGCATGCTCCCTCTCTCCTGGGAGCTAGTAGTAGTAGTGAATTGATTGGAGAAAGAGGAGAGAAGTTGCACTTGCACATTGGGCAACGGTGAAAGGAGTTAAGAAAAGGAGGGGAGGATGGAAAGTAAACGCCAGGAGAGGGGGGTGCGGTGGAGTGAGGCGCGGCAGGGCAGGGGGGGTCCCCATGAGCGCCGACACTCCACGTTGCCTTGACGTCAACCGGCGCGCCCTTTACCTGCGGTAACTACCACCGCAGCAGCGCTGCCCCACGCGCCAGCCATCCATCCATACGCACCGCACGCCAACCAATATTATCTCTCTCATCGGCAACTGCTTCTGCTTCCTTCCGTGGCCACCGCCACATTCCCACCTCACCTCACCTCACCCCATCATTGATTACAGCGTCAAGGTAGTATCAGCAGCAGCAGCCAGCAGGCTCTTTCAGTGTCATCACAAGTGAAAGTGACTGGCTTCCGGTGTAGATATAGTGGTCTGCAGTAACTTTATCACATACTCCAGCACTTCTCAATTCTCAGGCCACGAAAGCAACTGACATGCCATACACACTGTGCACTACTAATCTCCCTTCGCGCACTCATTGGCTCGTCTCTCCTATATTTTCCATTATCATTTAGGCCTTGTTTAGATCCTTCGTCAAAATTTTTCATACTGTCACATCGAATATTTGGACACATGCATGGAGTATTAAATATAAATAAAAAAATAACTAATTACACAGATTGCGTGTAAATTACGAGACGAATCTTTTAAGCCTAATTGCTGAATGATCTAACAATATGGTGCTACAGTAAATATTTACTAATAATAAATTAATTAGGCTTAATAAATTTGTCTCACAGTTTACAGACGGATTCTGTAATTTGTTTTGTTATTAGTCTATGTTTAATACTTTAAATGTGTGTCCGTATATCCGATGTGACACGCCAAAATTTTACACCCCTGAATCTAAACAAGACCTTACTTTATCACCCATATGTCATATGTGTACCTACACAGCCACAGAAACTAATCACTGACAGGTGGCCCGTGAACAGTGGGCCCATGAGGAGTCATCTCTTGACAATATAATGGGGGTAGCTATCTAGGTAGCGTGTAGATGGAATCGCGTTTCGCATGGAAATTTTCATTCATAGAAAGAGGTACCGGGTATATATAGGATCCTGGCTATAGATAGCTGGCTAGCGCCCTTTTGGAGTTTTGACCAGACCCGTTTAGAGTGTCAATTGAGCAAGCTGAGGTCAAGGTGAGACAGCTCACTTCAAGCTCGCTAGCTGTATATAATGTATACATCAAACACAGAATCGTAATGTGCCCGAGCGCTTTAAGCATGTGATTACGGTGTGATCCCTCGTAGTGGCACACCATTTCTTTTTCTCTTAGTGAATATATATGTAGCCCACGCTCGCACTCGTGATAACCTCTGAGATTTTGACTCCCACAAATATCCCAAAATTTTATATTTAAACGAGTCTACGAGTAGAATTGTTTTTTTTTAATATCCCATTCTTTAGTTTGTCTCTCAAAATACAATTGCATTGCTCATACAGTTAATCTGTTGATCATTTTCTCGTTCTCTGATTAACACGGTAATTTTAGAATTAAGGAGCAAACCCCAGTGGTTACTACTCGCCAAACGATAGTGCACACACACATGCATGTACAGCAATCTGACATGTTTGTTAGGGGATGCAAAGTGTGATCGTCATCCATGAAATGAAGGACACACCATACAGGACCAGCCAATGGTTGGCAGGCAGAGACCAAAATGGAGCCATCCAATAGAGTGGAAGCACAACTGGTTTTTTGTACGTTGAACTTTCAACAAGTGTCTAAAGTTAATAATTACTACTGTTAGGTTATAAAAAAAGCTGACTAGTTACTGGTGTCACCTAAAGGTTACTACTACTACTCCTCCACTAGAGGGGCCAGCGCGTTAAACGACAGCTTCGCATCATTAGCTCACGTATCAATATTCCGTGTGTCAGGCGCACCATGTGTCAACATGTCCAATGTCGGGTGGTCATTTCAATTCATCTTGCTGCTGCTGCTTGTACACCTAGTACTCCTATCTTGGTTAACTTTTCCACCTCCCATGCGTTTACTGCGTGCACCACGTGCCAGTAGGCTTTTACCGTACGCGCATAGTACGTACACCTAGCTAGCTACATGTACGTGTATACAGTACACTTACAAACGTGCACTACCCTGGCCTCATACGGTGTGTATACATGCATATGGGCTCAATTGCTGCCATCCGTAGTCGAAAGCAAGCTACTGAGTATCTTTCTTTGCTTGGAAGTACTTCTAGCAACTAAAACTATTTCGATAATTTCCAACTCTCTCGACCAACTAAAACCTTTGTGAAACTTGTATGAACTAGATATGAATCAACGGGCCGGGCCATGTTGAAAAATCTCAGCTCTAGCTAGATTGCCGTCAGCCGCTTTTCAAAATCTCCGGTTTATCTATATTTTGCGAGGCACGAATGGATATGTCATATGTATATAGATATGTGGAGCGAGTTATGAGTGTACTTGAGGGAACCAAACAAGAGGTGGTGGCACTGGAAGGCCTTTTACGTTCGTTACCAATCGATCCCATCATGGCATGTGCGCAGTCACGGCGCGGCGCTTGGTCGCACGCACCGTCGCACGAACGCACCACGGGGCACGGGCATGCAGGCAGGCAAGCCGCTGGGGACGTAGTAATTGGCCTGTGGCCTATATAAAGAAAGATTCCTCCTCTCCAGGGCCAGCCAGCCCCGCCCACTCGTCAGTGCCAAAACCTACTCGACCACAACGGCGACGACGTTAAGTTTAACGTACATACGCTGCTAACTATTGCAGACTTTCAGTTGCGACGCCGCCGCCTGTTCATGCTCAATCGTTCAGTTGCGGAGTATCAGTCATTGCCAAATTTTTAATTTTGAAACTCCATTTTAATTTTATTTTGAAGTAGTTTATTTTCTGGTGTTGGCATTTAAATCATTAAAAGCATAGATAAAAATAGTTTTATTATATTTATTTGATGTTACTTCATTCATTTTATATTATTATTGCGTGCATCACTGGTGAGAACTATAACCTCATCCAAAACCAGCTTCTCATTGTATATATCAACGATGACACATGGATGGAAAATATTTTCAGAGTCACTCTTAACATCTACTTGTTGAGTTATCTACCACCAATCAAAATTTGATCATGAGACTTGATTTTAGATTTTTTTTAATGAATCAACGTTTAGAGTGATGTTAATTTTATTGAATATAGCTGAAGTAAAACTGGGCGGTTAACCATTCTGGATGGCAGACTTTCTGCTGCCGAGGAGGCAGTATGAGTATGTACGGGAGAGCTAGCGAGCTGAGTGGGAGAGTGCGGCTGCGACCTGTAGCTAGCTAGCATTGATTTCGATCGGGGGCCAGGATGCTTCGGCATCCGTTTTCCATGGACACTCCCGCAGGCTACAGCTCATGGAGTCACGTGCTCGTGTGGATGTATTGCGGTTAAAGTAACGGCACAGATTCTTTTAATTTACTAGTAGCCCCGGCCCTCTTTGTTTTTTGTTGGACGAAAACAAAACTAGTCCATCGATGGTTTATTTAAGTAAATTTTTAGATGCCCCCAACTGATATTATGCGTGGTGAAAAGATTAAGCCGGCAAAAGAAAAAGATTAAGCAGAGTGCTCTGGTGGAGTAATGGATGTGAGAGAGAGTGTGAGGTGCAAGTGGTGGAGCACCCATCTGAATGTGGGTGGGCAGGGGATGGATGCAGTGCATGGGGCACGTTGGGGGCCTGCTTCTGTGCTGGGTTGCAGCTTCCTCTTCTCTCTCGCTAATTCTATACCCTCTCACGCTAATTAATCGCTTCACCACCTTAATGCACACAGGTTTTGTCAAACATTGTTTTTGTGCAACACACATGTAGTACTGGGCTCGTACCACTCCACTGCTACTGCTAGTGCCTGCTATGCTCTACACACACACACACTTTCTCTCTCCTCCCCCACTCTATATTAATTACTTCACAACAACCCTTCCTGTTACTGGTGAGCGACTGGAGCTCTTCAAAGCCCCAGCACTATTTCTCCTCCCCCTTCCTCCTCCTCCTCCTCAGCTCCTCCTCTCATCACTTCAAGCTTCTCACACTACACTCACTTAGCTAGTGGCAAAGATAGATAGCTCTAGCTCGTACTGCATCAAACGGGCAGTAGTTGCACTGCCCGTTTCAAGGGACCTCCAGTAACCGGCGCGCCTGGTTGCCAATTCAGAACGTGTCCGTGGTTACGTACGGCCAAGCAGTGGCCCGCGATGGCGTCGGAGTGGGAAATGGCCATGGGTGTCGACCTCGGCATGGGGATGAGCACGTACCACAACGTCTCCGGTGGCATCGCCAGCGCGCCGATGATGGGCCACCACGGCGGAGGCGGCGGCGGGTACTCCGCCGCGCACCACCACCACCATTACTACGGGATGCCGCCGGCGGCGATGGGCGACGCCATGCGCGTCGACGACCTTCTCGACCTGTCCAACACTCCCGGCGCCCACGACTTCTTCCCGGCCTCGGCTGCCGCCGCGGCAGGTGACAACGGGCACCACCACCACCACCACCACATCGGCGGGATGGGCGAGCCGTCGGGTGCCACGCCATCCGCCACGTCGTCGGATCACCAGACGTCGATGCTCTCCTTCGCCGACGACTTCTACATACCCGTAAGCATCCAGATAATTCGAGATCGCACGCAAAGCTAGCCACTTGCATATGCACGCATGCACATATCCTTGTGAATTTTGCATATGAAGTTAGCTAGAGTGGTTAATTTTGAGGCTTGATGAGATCAAACGGTTTGAGCTGAACAATGGCGATGGATGTGTGTGTTTGTGTTGATGGGTTCAGACCGAGGAAGCTGCCGAGCTGGAGTGGCTATCCAAGTTCGTCGACGACTCCTACTCCGACATGCCGAATTACCAGTCGTCCGCGCATGCTGCAATGGCGGCGGCGGCGGCTGCTTCCGCGGCCAACAACGGTGGCGGCAGCTCGGCTGGTCAAGACAGCTGTCTCACGGCGGCGCCTGGCCGCGGCGCCCGTAGCAAGAGGTCGCGCGCGACGGCCGCCGCCGCCGCCGCGTGGCACTCCCTCGTCCCGCGTCCGCCGTCTCAGTCGTCGCCGTCATCGTCCTGCTCGTCGTCCGACTTCCCGTCCTCTAACAAGCCGTCGGCCGCGAGGCCGAACGGCTCTAGCGGCAGCCGCGGCAAGAAGAGCCCCGGCCCCGCGGGGGCGGAGGTGGGCATGGAGGCCGGCGTGCGGCGGTGCACGCACTGCGCGTCGGAGAAGACGCCGCAGTGGCGGACGGGTCCCCTGGGTCCCAAGACCCTGTGCAACGCGTGCGGCGTGAGGTTCAAGTCTGGGCGGCTGATGCCGGAGTACAGGCCGGCGGCGAGCCCCACGTTCGTGCTGACACAGCACTCCAACTCCCACCGCAAGGTCATGGAGCTGCGCCGCCAGAAGGAGCTCCTCATCATCCGCGGCAGCCACCGTGACGCCGCCGCCGCCGCAGCAGCAGCCGCCGCCGCCTCGGCGGCCGCTGGATCCGCCGCGGCGACCGGGAGGCCGGAGCTCATGTTCCGCGACTACGGCGTGTGCTGATCAAGCGGCCGCACGCGGCGTCCAGAGCGAGCGAGCTAGCCGGCCATGCAGCTACGCATCACATCGCATGCATGGATGGATGCATGGACAGACGCGCGGGCTTAGATCCTTTTGCGAAATTCTCCCGTCTCCCTCTCTTGTTTATTTCCTCTCCCTTTTTTCGCCTTATTCCAGATATTTTTCAATGCTTTTTTGTTAATTAATTTGTTGGTACCTACCTCCCTTGCAAGTTCTTCCTCCTCTATGAGAGAGATCAATCAATTCTATTGGTATAACTATGATTGTGATTAGCCGTCCAAGGCAATGCTCAAATCAAAAGGACGATTGTGATTAAGCAGGGGCGATTAGTTGTCGCACGTACGTTCGACGTACTAACGTACCTCCCGTTCCCGTTTGTTTGTTCGTTCGTTCGTTAATTCTTCATATGATCCTTCGCTTTTTCGTTATTTCCTGGTGAATTTTCTCTCATAGTACTACCAGTACTTGCCCATTGCGTTTGCGCCTTAGTTTCTTCGTGGCCATTAATAACTTCGACTCGACTCGACTCCACTTGGGTTGCTATATGTGTTTTACTTCTTATATGAAAAAAAAGAACTCTTGGGGCGGTAGGTCAAGCATTTTAATGGGTGAAAAAGAAAGACGCGAGGTAAGCGGGAATGGTGGTGGTGGTGGGTGGGTCAGCACGTGACTTGGCCCTATCATGGCCTTTTTGGCAGGGGAAAGAGTGGGCAATGGTCCGGTCACGTGACGGTGCTCCCCTCTCCCTCCCTCCTCACTTATTCGCGACGTTTTTATTTTTTTTCTTCTTCCTCTCTCCCTTCCTTCCTTTCTCCTTGGTGGGGCTAGCAGCAAGGAGAGGGGAAAAAAAGTAGTAGTAAAGCGGAGGGAGCTCGGTGTTGGCCATGGAGCTAGCGAGCGTGCCGCCTGCCGACTTCCATGTGGAGCTGTTTGCTTGAGCCGTATATTGTGGGCTGATTATTGTATGCCACTAGTACTACTACTACTACTACTACTACTCCGTTACTGTTACTGCTGCCTGCTGCTACTACTAGTAGCACTGAATAATGTAATATTGTAATCATGCATGCATGTTCTCTTCTCTTCTCCGGTGTGCTCGATGCAAAGTCAGACGTCTCTGGTTTGCAGATGTGACCTGCAGATACATTGGTTGAGGTTTTAGCTGCAGGCCGAAGACGAGAAAGAATAAGCAATTTGCAGAGGGATAGGATATGCTCGGGGCGGGGGTA
>BDMV01000010.1:39001002-39101685 GCA_008326285.1 Oryza officinalis | reverse complement strand
GTGCAAAGCGACTGGACAGGAGGATTTCTTGGCTTTACACAAAGAGGGAGATGGCGAGTGGAGACGACGAGTAGTTATCGGCTGTCACGTTGGCGCGCAGGCCGCGATTTGACACTTGCCCCATGCGAACCCGCAGCGGCGGCAGCAGAGCAGAGGCATCGTCGTCCATCGCACCGACGCGCGCGTCGTCGAGCGTCCAACGAGAGATTGACTTGCCGGCGCGGTGGCAGTGGCATCCAGTGGCATGGGTAAGCTAAGCTAACCTGCGTGGCCCGCGGTGAGCTGTGTGGTGACGCCCACACCGTAAAGAGGCCTGGGCCACTGCTGCTACTACTACTCTACTACTAGTAGGCAGTAGCAGTAGCAGGAGAGAGAGGGGGGCACGCATCGGCATCATCATCCATCATGTGTGTTCTTCCCTGGGAATCCTGCAGCAACCCACCCCAGCTGGGAGCAATCAGACACACAACGAGACGGCGGCCAGTTGGGCCTAAACGACGATGGTAAATGCGACTACCCACTGACAAAAAGCAATTGCAAAGACCACCTTGCCCCACGCCCCGCCCAAAGGGCCACAAGGCCCACAACCCACCACCACCAGTCCACCACCACACGGTGAATTATCGGAACCAACCTATAACTTTTTTTTATTTATATATGTTTTCTATTTTTTTAATTTACAGAAACATATTTGTTTCCGAAAATTATGAATAAATAAATAAATAAATGCACGAACCGACAGGTAACAATTACTAACATGTGTTTGTTTAGCTGCCTCATTCCGTTCAGTGCCCATTCCTATAACAAAAAAGTTCAGTGCCTATTCGATTTGTTTTCCGTGAAAAATCTTTAGTCCTAGTACGTTGTTGAAAAACCATCACTGAAGTAACCAAATCAGGGCACATAAGTGGACTTCGAAAAGAAATCCAGATGATACAGAACATCCTAAAATGGTTAGGGGCAGGCACTGCTTGCATATCGAACAAACCATTGAATATCGAACAAAAATCATTTGACATGCTCGATTGATTGAGATTCCAAGGACAAATATACAGTCACACGGGTACAGAGCCATTCATCGGGTACACGACATAGCAATATAGCATAGGCACATTATGCCGGTCGAGTTGTCCTCAACTACGTAGACAATGTTATGGCTATAGCTTATTTCAAATTAGTACTGTAAATGTTATTCTACCACGTCCCGAGTGTACAGTAAAAATATTCTGGTGCCATAAAAGACTTAACAGCTAGCAGCCCTAAACGATGGTGCAATAGCTGGTGAGAGAAGTTTTTCTTTTGGAAGGTTGTTGATGACAGAAGTGGTTAATTCGGCCCGAAGGATTTAGTTTAGGTGATAGTCGTGACCAGTGATCAGAGATAGCGGGACGACCAAAGACAATTAGAGGCCCTACCAACACTTCTTTTACTTAGGAATATCTAATTAATTAGGTAATTAAGTAAACCAATACCCCTCCATCCAAAAATATAAGAGAAAAAATTAACTTATCCTACATATAACAAAAATGGACGAGGCTTCTCTTACTTACTGCCGTCTTTGCTAATTGCTGCAAAGATTGCTCCATACTGCCATTCCATGAATCAGAAATACTCCTACCATCTTTGCATGAATCAGAAATACTCCTACCATCTTTGCCTGTTGATATTTCAGTTAGGAGATCATTTTCTTCTGAAATCTTGCCTGTCACAATTACCAGGGCTACTTAAAATCTCCTTCTCCAGAGGTGTCTGATAAGAATCTTTTTCGCCGGGCCGTCTGATAAGAATCTGCACATTTATCTTCACTAACTCCACTAGTTTGCATCTTCATAGTATATATTTGTTCAATATTGCCAATCAATCATACGGAATCTTCCAAAATTATTGCCGCGTGCATTTTCGTTTGGACATCTGAGCCCATTCAAATTAATATTTTATTCTAAGTCCTTTTCTGGTTCTACAAGAGAATTGCAGCCGTTCTCTTCCTTGATATGCTTCTCATTGTGAACCATTTCAGTAACACTCTTCAATTCATTTGAAGTCCGGGCAACAACAATAGCTTCCACTTCATCCTTGATGAAGGTCCTGATAACATGTTCAGCAGATTCTGAACCCAGTTTACCCACCAAGTCTTTAAATGCTATAGTATATAAGTATATATTTCACGCAGTAGTTCAACTCTAATGATCAACTCATCATTTTCTTCTGTTAGCTTCTGCATCCAGAACAGCCAATTTTCTCACCAAGTCTCTAAATATTTCTGAATGTAACACATGTTGCAGTTAACATCTGATCTACGACCCAATCTTTTCTTCTATAAGCCTCTCAACCTCCTCATGACACTGCCTGCTATCTAATGTCACAGGCCTTGTTGATGTCAGATATTCAGAACCAGATATCCCGCATTGATCTCTCTTCAAACTCTTCTGATTGTGTTCGGTTGTTTCTTTCGGATATTCAGTTTTCTCCTAAATATTCTCAGAAGTTGGCTACCTTTAGTTGGCTGCCTTTCTCCCGGAGAAGAACAATCATTAAGAACTGGAGGCACTAATCTCCATGAGACAACCATCGATGGTTTCTGCGTACATCTCCTTCTCGACGTTAGCCAGCCATTACTGCTCGTCCATGGTCTCCTTCAACGAGGAGAGGGACCTCTCCATGAACTCGAACGAGGATGTGACGCTGTCCCTCACGGCGCCGGTGTCAAGGAAGCAGAGATGGATAAGATCAAACACGGGAATAAGAAGCATTTTAAATCCATCTCCTGGAACTCCATGATCAGCTGCACCATGCTGTAGAATCCTGACAGCCTCTTCAGCCCGTCGCCCTCGTGGCCGGCCTACTGCAGCTTCACCATCGGCGAAGCCTCGCCGCTGACCTTCTGCATGAGCATCGTGAGCGTGGAGCGCGCGTCCTCGAGCCTGAACCTCATCCTCGCGACCTCGCCATCTGCCGGTCCACCGAACCCTTCAGCTCCCCAAACACGCGGCCTTCCTCGGCCTCCTGGTGACAAGCGGAGAAGAGGCAAGGAGGAGCCGCACGCTCACCCACCATCTCTATGCAGGGCCGTCTCAGGAATTGGAGGCCTGTGAGCGAAATGCAAATGGTGGCCTTAGAATATACAAAATCATATGTAATAAAAAGGACATATGCTTTCACTTAATAATATAACTCCAGTATATGTGATTTCATATAGTATTTAGTAATCCATCAATTAATTATTGCTAAACAAGTCAACATAGTACTCACCTCACATTCTATTAAAAAGCATCATCCGTCTAGTGTTTCTTAAAATGAAATCCTCAATTAAATCTTCATAATTAATCTTCTCCAAGATATCATTTTCAAATGCAATCGTCGCTAGCTCATTGAGTCGTTCTTGTGTCATAGTTAAACACAAGTAAGACTTCAACAACTTCAGTTTAGAAAAGCTTCTTTCCACAGATGCAACAGTCACAAGAATGGTTAACAGAATTCTATATGCAATAATAGCATTTGGATAAAAGGGATGCCCTTTCAGAAACTTTAAAATATGAAGAGGACCCATTGATTCCTTGAGTAAATCCCGGATGAAAATTAACTCCTCAAACAATTCCGGCGTGGGCTGAAATACTGCTATGGGTCTTCATTGTACACTTTGGGGGCCTTGTTCCGTCGCTCACTCTGCTCCTGGGCTTCGATAGGCCTGTCTCTATGAGAGATCCGGGCAACGATGGCTCCGGCGGCGACCTAGGGGATCCGAGGCCTCCGGCGAGACGGAGGATGGGTCCGAGTTGGGGACGGCCTTGAGCGCCGGGGAGAGGAGTCGGGGCGGAGGCGGATGGTGGAGTCGAGGTCGAGGGGCGGCTCGGCGCGGAGGACGGCGGGCAGCGGGAAGGTGCACGGAGGTGGTCGGGGTAGCAGTGTCGGCGAGCGGACGGGGACGGACCGGAGATGGCGGCACCGAGGTGGCGATCTAGGGCAGCTCGCCGGCATGGTGGAGACGAGCGGAAGAGAGAGAGAAGAGGGAAAGTAGGGGCCTCACATGTTTTTTACTTCTACTGCTAAATTATCCGTGCGTTACAACGGATAAAAAAATTCTCATTGTCATATATACGTACGTTTCAACGGAATATTTGAAAAAGAACAAAAGTACAAAATCTATGTCCAGTATATCATGATACAGGAGAACAAATTTTTAATGTAAAGCATAGTAAAAAAGATCTTAGCCACTAAAACAATCATCTATTGATGTTTAGTTCTTCTTCTACCACTTCTGTTATAGAAATCTTAACATTAAACACATAAAGGTTTAACGTACTAGCATGACCAAATTGTTCAGTTCCGTATAGTCAAGGGACAAGTATTTGGAAACTGTTTTTAAAAAGTCATTTTCGAAGACAGCAATAGCAGTCAACCAAAGCTAAATTAAGAGCTGAAATATCCTGACATAGTAGATTACTATTTAAATACAATTGAAGATGTAAAATATAGTGCAACAAGTCTCCTCGTTATGTCATAGAAATCTCTGATTGTCGAGATACACTGAAAGAATGAAGGGCCGGATTGGAGATATTATACGTACTACTCGTACATAACATACAAAAAAAAAAGTTCTTAGCCATATCTTTTAGCCTACAAGAGGTCCTCAAAGTGGGAAAACAACACTTGAAATTTTTTATTTGCAACACCACATGCTAGAAAGCTGCAGCTTTAGAAGCCAGAAAACAAGTTACCTCATCAATTAGGGCTATTAAGCCTCTCTGTAAGTCTGCAACTGCACCCTTCACCTTCTCAAGCATGCTTGGATGAATCAGATTCCTGATTTCATCTTCTGTCACTTTCGGTTTTGTTAATGCGTGTTCAAGTTCAGCTTTAACGTGCAGGTGGCTGGTCTTCCTGAATTAGAAGATCTAAAGAATGTGGTTTTTTTCCTTTTAAGTGGCTGCTTGAGTTGCATATTTTATTCGCTGCAGGAGTGTTTGCACAAATGTCCTTCCCATCCAACAGCTAGTTTGGTCGAGTTCAAGTTTGATGTTCTCCCCTCTTGTATCAGCTGCTCGATCAAAAGGGGTTGAGCCTTATAACACTGCTGTAATTCAATTCCAATTCAGGCTTCTCAGCCTTTTGAGTCGATTCGCGTCGTGCCGTGCCTCTCTCTGTGCCTGTCCCCGAGAGAGTGGATGGCAGCTGCCGGCCCCGCCTAGCCTTGGGCCTTGGCACGATGCAGCAAACCTCCACGCGCGCGCAATGAAGCCACGGCATCGATCGGCATGGAAGCAATGCCAGCAGCAGCAGCAGAGGGAAGCGGTAGACATGGAATGATGACGGTTGCCGCGCGACGGAGGTTCTCCCCGTGTGCAGCTTCACCGCCTCCCGGCTCCCGCATCGATCGATTGCATCTCCTCGCTGACTGGGATAGGAAGGTTCATACTCCCGCGTCGCGTGTCGTAGAAACGGAAAGACCACACAAATCGTATGCGGGAATTAAACAGACACCGCGTCGCTACGACAACCAAGATATGGACAAGACGGACGATCAAAGATGAGCAAAAAATTGGGATGATGAATTGAATGGAGAATGGCGAGCGCGGAGAATGTCAAGGTGGTGGTGGGCTGCGGCCGCGGACGTTGCGCGCGCGACGTACTCGGGAATCGAATGCGACGCGAGGCGTTGCTTCGTGCGAAACGAAATCGGACGTGCCTAAACACGGACTACGTACGAAATTGGATTGCGACAAATGGAAAATTACGGATTTTTATAATATATAGATTTTTGCTGACTAAGATATCGGTGAAACCATCCATAATATAATGGAACCTGATTTAATCCAGTTTTGTTAATTTATGGATAAAATTTAGGCTGTGTTCTTTGGTTGAGTTTGAAAACTAATTTCTCACGCACGCAAAACAGAGGAACTTATTAGCGCATGATTAATGAAGTGTTACTTTTTTTAAAAAAATGGATTATTATGATTTTTTAAAACAACTTTCATATAGAATTTTTTAAAAAAACATATCGTTTAACAGTTTGAAAAATATGCACGTGAAAAATGAAAGAGATAAGTTGGGGAAGTGAAAAAAAAACTCAAAAAACTCAACTTAACCCGGTTCAGGGATAAAATTTAAACTCAACGAAAAGATAAAGGATGACAAGTGAACTTATTTCTTAATTGTTCAAGAACAAAAAGGCCTAGCCCAGTTACAAGAAAGGCTAAGGATGAGCTATCTGGGCCCATAATAATACCGGCCCAAGGGACCCCTCACAGAAACCCTAGAACTGCCTGATTTTCATCATAAAGACCCTAGCGCCGCCTCCGTCTTCGCCCTCCGTTACTCCCCCTCTCCCAGATCCGACCGCAGCTGCCGCCACTCGCCCTGAATATCCGGCTTCTCCATCCGCGGAAACTACTCCGGCGGCGTGGTTGACATCCTTCCTGTTGTTCGCCGACCTCTTCGTCGCCGGAGACCTCTAGGTTTTCTCCCTCTATATGTTACTGTATGTTTGTATGGTCGCCTCAAACTCTTTGTAAGTTTCTTGATGTGCTCGGTGGCTAATTAGCCAATCACACACTGCAGCCGCCATGGCAGCAACCTTAATCCTGTGTGAATGGTCAGTAAGCTCACCTACATTGATCCGCTTTGTTGCGTCGATTGAAGGAACGGCTCTTCTCCGTGCTTCCTCCATTGATGCATCAACGCACACTGCTATATGACCTAGCTTTAATCCATCCTGTGTTAGAATTCGTTTTCTAGGTTGCAGTGAACTGTTTTTAGAATACTAGTGGGTTCTCCATGGCTCACGTATGTATTATTCATGTTCTAATTAGAGTGGAGGGATAGGGATACTGACACGAACAAGTGCGGTGACTCGTTAGCCAGTTGCAATATCAAAGCTGTGCTGCTGGTAGTAGGTAGTCACCTAGATTTAGTTTTCGCGATCTGCATCTTGTGCAATGGGCAGATGGAGCAATCGGCAAAATCGGTCCTTCAGGCTGTCGTCGCGAACACTGCTTGCTGGCTTGCTGCTGCTTTGCAAACAGTCAACCCCCGTACAACTCTTTTTTTGTCCATCTCTCTAAGCAACTCACCTCACCACACCTGATGTCGTGTGTTAGTTGCGGTGGCACCATTTGTTCCAGCTTCCAGGTAACACGCAGCTAGTGCGAGTCTCTATTTTGAGTCAGGAAGGCGATCAGCATTTAGTTCTAGTTATATATAGTATACAGCATTTGATATGTTATTGCTGAGTGGATCATAGCAGTTGGCTTCACCGTATTCATGGTTCGTAGTTTGTCTTGCATAGACAATCTCGTACAGCATTGTCTGAACATTGTGTTCTGGTAACTGCTTCTTGTTATATGTTATTGGACCCATCCAAAAGTTTTTCCTGCTCTAGAAAGCTGAAAGTATCAAAATGCCCTGCCTATCTTTATGTTCATTGACCATGTTCCTCCAAACCCCTAATGGAAATGTTCTTATCTTTATAAGTATACTACTGAAGTTCGATACGTCAAAAACAAGTAAACTTTGTTCAAATAGAAAATCAGGCATAATCGATTGATGGGTTACTTGTTCCCGCTGAAGTATTAGTAGTAATCATTATCAGGCTTGTCTGATAGTGTCTAGCATGATGAATAATTTGTATAATTTTTTTCATAGGACTAACTTGTGAAGGATTTTTATCATCTGCAGTTTCCTTATACGATGTCGATGTCTGGTGGTGCCCAACCTGAAGGTTCTCACCAATCCGCTTCCTCTGTAAAACCTGCCTTGTCATCGTGCCGGAGGAATAAATCTGAGAACACATCATTTGTCTCAGACTTGAGAGATCACATCCAGGAGTTCATCCATGCTTCCGCGGATGAGCACAAGACCTGTTTTACGAAGACCATTAAGAGAATGTTTGGCATGTCAAAGGTCGTCGCAGAGAGATCCGCTGAAGCGAAGGAACCTGGAGCTGAAAGCGATTTGCCACTTCAGACGACAGTGTCGAGGTAGATCGCGAATAGATTGGTAATATAATGTTCTCTGTAGAAAGTTATCTGTCGCTGAGCATGATCTTAGGATAGAGAAGGTATAGGCCCTGTTTGGGGAGCTTAAATTCTGAGAAGAGAAGCTAGCTAATTTCTGGCTTAAGTTCATTTTCTGGATTCTACAAATATATTTTCTTATAATTTGGATGAAAATCTGAGCTCATTTTTTGGATTCTATAACTGTATTTTCTCAGAATCCGGATGAATATCTGAGCTCAGTTTTTAGATTCTACAACTATATTTTCTCAGAATCTGGATGAAAATCTGAGTTGTTTGGGAGGAGATTCTTGGAGAAGTTGTAGCTGTCAAAAACTTTCCTAAACAGGCCAAAAGTTACACTTGATACCAGTAGATTATGTACAGTAACTAGAGGGTATTCTGTATTAATTTGACTGCAAAACAGCCTATATTATAAGAAGAGAAACTGAGAAGCAGCTATTTGAATTATCTACACCCAATTGTGCTATCACACTAGAAGAGACGTTTCCTCTTCTATGGAATCACGCTAAACAACGCTTCTTTTTTCTTCTTTCTTATCCAATCAATCAATTTTTTTTTTGCCTATAAAAACATGTGTATCATCTACAATTGCGTCATAAGTATGACCAAGACTGTACAAAGCAGCCTAGCTGATCCAGCAAGCCAGCTACTGCTCCCCCGCGGCGGCGGCGACGAGCTTGACGTGCCCTGCTCGGAGAGCGAGCTGAGGCTGAACTGTGGGTTGGAGCCGTACAACGCCTGCACGCCCTCGACGTCGTCCACGGTGAGGCGCACCTTCTTCTCCCGCGGCTTGATGCTCGGGTACATGACGGCGCGCGGCGACGCCGAGTGGCCGAGCCCCAGGACGTGGCCGATCTCGTGCGTCGCCACGGACTCCAGGTCGATGGCCGCCGCCGTTGTGTCGACATCGAAGTCCACCGCCCAGTGCTCCGACGCGTCGAGGTGGAGCCGCCCGTTCTTCGGGGAGAAGGCGTGGCCGAGGATGCCGAGCGGCCCGTCGAACGGCACACCGTCGCCATGGTTGCCGGCGTAGAAGCCCACCTTGATGTCTGCCGCCTCGTAGTCGTCCGTCTCGACGAAGCCCATGGGGATTGTCCGCGCCCACCGCGCGAACGCGCGCTGGAACACGGCCCGCACGGCGGCCGGCGGCAGGTAGTCGACGGTGGCCGTCGGCGAGATGGCGTAGGACAGCACGATCGGCGGGTCCGACCGCGTCCACCGGGGCTCGCCCTTGAAGAACGTGAAGCGGCTGACCACGCCGCCCTGCCCCGGCGAGAGCGCGACGGACACGGGACGCCGCTCCTCCTCGTCGTCCCCGACGCCGCAGCGCGGCGACATGATTTGATCGAGCGTGGCGTTGTCGAGCCGGCCGGTGACCGGCAGGCTGAGCCTCGTCTGGTACCTCCTCACCGCGACCTCGAGGTGCTCGTCGAAGGCGTCCGTCGTGTCACGCCCCGGCTTGGCCATGTACCCGAACCTCGCCAGGTATCGCTTCAGCTCGGCGAGCCCCGTGACATGGCTCCCTCGCCGGGCGTCGAGCAGCTGCTTGAACGAGTGCCACGCCACGCCGCCGTGTCCGTGCCCGTGCGCGTGCGCCGGGTGGACGCCGCCCGCCACGGGGAGCCCGAGCACCACCATCGCCACGGCGGCGATCAGACACGACGCGGCAGCCGCGCGGCGACATAAGAACATGAGAGCGCGCGTGGCGTGGCGTGGCGAGGCGGCCTGTGGCCGTTATTCTCGTTATCGTGGGGGCTCGCGGGAGGCAGTGGTGGGCGAAGAATTTTATGTGCACACGAGAGTAGGAGACGAGCGACAGAAAAAGCTGCGGATAGGGGCAGTGGGTCACAGGCGATGGCGCTCCGGTTGGCCACCGGCTGACCTCGTCGTCTTCCTCCTCCCGGCGGAGAGACGTTCTTCCTCACGTAATCCACGGGTTAAGAATTCAAGCTCCTCAACGACGACCAACTGTCACCGGTCATCGTCGTGACGCCAAAATACCTAACTCCACTCCCTAATCTAATCTATGTACTCCTACTTAACTTGGTTTCAATTTGGGGGATAAATCCTAATTGGCTCATCACGAAAAAGAAAGAGGATAGCCGCTAATTGGAACCGATCATAAAACAGCAAAACAACAAACTTGGGGGTATGGCAGCATGGGGTTTGCTTGACCTGAAGATAGCAGGAATCGCAGGGAGAGTATCAGGTTCAACGCGTGTTGTGTTCAGAAAAAATGGGGGTCAATTTGTCGAATTGATCACGGTGCTGTGCAAAGAGAGGATGGATTGTATTGTATTATGGATGGCCCTGTCAAATAATGGCGCTTTCCAAGCCAAACCAAGAAAGCGATTGGACCCGTTTCTCTGCTTGGACTTGGGAGGCTTACGTTTGTGGACAGACCAAGAAAGAGAAGCTGCACTAGCCTAGCTAGAAAGGTACCTTCGCGTTGCGCCATCGCGTTGAACACCAACGCATGATATATTTTTCTTTTCTTTCTTCTAGCTACTCTACCATTGTACCGTATGTATTTTCCCCCACAGACATCGTTTTTTCATCATCCTATGGACTAAAACTACTGAAAGCCCTACAAAACCGAATTAGAATCAATTAACTCTGGATTGCTAAGTTGCGTAGCTCTCTAGTATAGTACAGTATAATTAACCAAGTTGAGTTTGACATGGATGATAGTATATGATACAAACGTTTCAGAAAAAAAAAACGGAATAACATGAAATCCTGTTCCTGATAGGGCGCTGCACCCATCCATCCAATATGGCTAACATGACAGGATCGTATGTTGTCGCAGCACTGCCGTGTCATCGTCTGGTCGATGCCGATTTCTTCGCGTCAAGTGCGAGGTGGTGGTGTTGGGGAAGGGGAGAGACGCAATATCTTCCATCCGTGTCACGCGGGCGGCCATCCGATCGCGACCCGCGCGCACTAGAGCCGTACCAACGGTTTCTCCATGTCCTTTTGATTGGTCTGCAGTCTGCTTGCTTGCTTGCTTCCCTTCTTAATTTCCTTCACCTTGAATAATAATCTTCTAATTGTACTTGAGTTTTTTGGTGTGTGCAATTACGCATGAAGTGTTGATAGTGAGCACGCAATGTGTTGCATAGTCAGTTAGCTTGCAGGGGTTTGCAAGAACAATGCAATTTGCAGTGTCTCTACGTCATGGCTGGCTCTGGCTCGTGAAGAGGGGAGATGGATGACTTCTGCTTTGTTTATTCTGTCAACGAGATGATGCAGCGGTGCTAGTATGGTACAGTGTGTTGGTGCAGGATTCGTTAAAATCTGACATGAGAGAGCATCAGAGCAGGTAGTATTGTTGATGAGTACGGTTTGGTTTAAGAACAAGATGCCTTTGGCAGGCAGGCCACCAGTCCACCAAGCTGGAACCATGGAGAATTGGAGATGGAAGGCTTTGCAGCATCAGAGTTTGCGATTGCACTATAGCAGCCTTCTAAGTCTGGTTGTCGTGGAAGTACACCAACGTCGATGTGCATATTTTGCAGATCAAAGGCTGAGGAAATTTCTGGAGAAGGATGAGTAGCTTTTCGATCGATATGCATCTGCTGTCACGGTCGGAGAGGAAACAAGAGGAGCTGCGTCCATCGGCTTCTGGGGCTCTCGCTAGCCCACAAAGTGGCAGCTATTGCAGTCGCGGCCCATATACGAAGTCTTTTATCTTTGGGGGGAGGTCTCGACCAGCATAGCCTTTTGCATTTTACTATTTTAGAGACTAAATCATTGGTACTATCAATGCTCGGTAGAGTTGGATTATAACAATTGTATTGGCTTTGGAAAATATTGACACCACACTAGTAAGTTTTTTTTAAGTTGTGAAATGTTTGGTTGGGCAAATTTTAACATAAAACCAAAACAACCCTTAGAATATTCTCCATGGAAGACATCTAGGTGAAACCCAACACGATGACCTTTTTTAAAGACTATTATTCAAGTAACCAACACTATTACCCTTTCAAGAAAAAAGAATGTTTAATAACAATTAATCGAAGCTAAGGCAAATCTCTGAATAAGTTATTATATCATACCCCTCGCGTCGCTCTCACGTGGGTGGCTCGGGGGTGAAACCCTAGCCGCCCGCACTGCCACCCTCCTTACCCCCTCTAGCCGCCTTGCCGCCGCCGGAAACCACGCAGCCGGTCGGGAAGGCGGCGGCAGGAAAACGAGCCGGCAGCGGAGCTCCTCCTCAGCGTGGGAGGCGGAGTGGCGTGCGTCAGGCGGGAGGCAGTGGCCGGAGGCGGATCTGCCCTCCTCCTCCCTCCCTCTGGCCAGATCAGGAGAGGGCGACTCCGACAGCGGACAAGCTCGCGGCGATGCGACCCGGTGGAGGCGTAGGGAGGCGCTGTCCGGTGGAGACCTCCAGTGCGGCGTAGCGGCGAGCCAGAGAGCGGTAAGCCTCAAGGAGAAGGTCGTGCTGAGTGGCTTGGGCGTCAGAGAGCTCCACCATACGAGTCAGCGCAGGGTGCGACTCGCGGTAAGGGCAAGGGTAGCGGCTGTCTGCGCGTCCAGGAGGGAGTTGCGGGATCAGCCGAAAGGCCGAACCTGCAAGGCGACGACGGTAGTTGTAGGCCAAGCGACGCAGAGCGGTCCAGGAGAGGTCCTGGTACGCAAGCTGGAGTGTGGGACGGGCCAAGCTGAAGTGGTGAGGGCGAAGGCCAGCGCCGTGTGTACCTCCGCTGGGGTAAAGGTACACGGACAGCTCGCAGCGGGGAGGGTAACGGTCCACGAGTACCCAGCGTACTCGGGACGAGAGAAGCCAAGGAAGCCAGCGAGGTCTCTCAGCTGGTCGACGTGGTGACCCTCACCAACGCCGTGGGAACTGTGGGTGGCGTTGACGGCCATCTACAATTTTGAAAGAGGGAGAAGTCAGTAACCAGTTTTAGCAAACAAAATAAGAAAAAGAAGAAGAAGAGCCTAGCTTTTCGCAAATAGCTTTTTAGAACTTAGCATCCTTATGGTCAGCCTAACGTCGGGTTTCGTCCTAAGGCCAAATCTGCGCTCTGATACCATCTTTTGTCACGCCCCAAACTAGCCCCGAACGGCGGCCAGTGTAAGGCGATCCAAATTAACCTGTATACCTGTACCAGTCCCAGGAAACAGTGCTAGTACAACAGGAAGATTGAATATCACGGCGACAGAAGTCTCTTTATTAAGAGTAGAATTACAACCAAGGTTGGAACTGCGGACAGACTCCGACTTCACAACTGCATTACAAAATGGCGGAAGCGGAGACTAGCCCAAAGCCACAAGCATGACTTGGGAGTTAAGGCGAAACCCTACTACAGCTCGTAGTTCGCTTGCTCCTGGAAGAACTCCTCTTCAGCAGGGTCCACTTCTTCGTCTTTGAGAACTGGGGGGGTTATTTATATAGAGCAAGGGTGAGTACGAGAGTACTCAGCAAGTCAAGGGAAATTAAGTGTTTGATGCAAGCTTCAAAGGAGAGCCAGTTGTTTTCGCGTTCGATTTTAGTTTAAGGCTTTCAGAAGAACTAAGTGAGTGCTTCTCAACGGCACGGACGAGAGAGTGCGTCTCATCAGACCGGAGCAGTGAAATGTATGGATTGATTTTGTTGGCACGAAAGGCTCCCTGCCAATCATTCTCCGACACCGGCTGTACCAACAGCCACAACTCAAGCACTGAAAGGATTACGATTCTGTCGGCACGAAAGGCTCCCTGCCAATCGTTTTCCGACACCGGCTGTACCGACAGCCACAACTCAAGCACTGAACAGATTTTGTCGAAACTTGGTTTCGGCAATGTCAATCTGGGGGTAGCAGTCAAGCGCCAAACACAATGGGTTAGCTAGGGCAAAGGTTTAGACAGGTTCAGGCCCTCTCTAACGAGAGGTAATACCCTACTCCTGTTTCGGGGATTCGATCCGCCGAGTGGTTTATTGATCTCTTGATCTCTTTCAATATGTGCTCTCGTGAGTTTTCGTGTGTATTGTCTCGTGTATTTTCCGTGTGTCCTTCAAGGGACGCCCTACCCTCCTTATATAGTCTCGGAGGGTGGGTTTACAAGTCGGAGATCTATCCTACTCTAAGTTGGACTCCTCAATCTTACCAACTATAGACTATGGGCCGTTACCTTATCTCAATGGTAACATAACTCCCAAGTCATAGCCGGTTTACATAATCATAAGTCATAACCTATCCCCTATGGTAAGTCGGATAAGCTAGCCATGAGGGTATCCGGTACCCATAATCTCCACAGTAGCCCCCAAGGCCTTCACAGTCGACGAGATAACTTTGCCTTGAACCAGAATAACACACAGCCGAGTGACTCCCTAGCCGAGTGCTTCCATCGCCGAGTGCCTTCATCATCTCTGCCTGGATCTCCCGAGTGCTTCATCATCCAAAAAGGGCTGTGAAGGGCTGAAAAAACATCTAAAAAAATCTCAAAAATAAAGATTTAGGTGCATCGACTGATGCACCTAATTAGGTGTAGCCCCCGACTATGTGTTTAGTTAAACAAACTAAGCATATAGTCAAGAACTATAATAATCATACTCTCTTGAGTTAAATAAATGCCTAGCTCAAGCCAGGAATAATCATAACAAATCACATAACACATAACCTTATAACCAGGACATAGTGCTTAATGAATCGTAGTACTCAGCTAGCTCATGCTCATCTGAGTCTTTTCGCCCGAGTCATCTCAGAACAGATGTCGCAACCAACCCTCATAGGTAAAAATTGCTTGTCACCTTCCAAATTGCATCATACCAACCTTCAACAAGTCGTGTAATCGCTGTTATGAAAGGATTTTTAAGTCATTGGGCAAGTCGTGTAATCATATGTCCTCATGGACATATGTCAAGCCGTACTCATAATATGGGCCGCAAGTTTCTCATGGGCTCGGCCCAAATACAAGAAAACCCAGCAAAAAACCCTAAAATCTTTCTCAAAGCGCCAGCGTCGTCCCTACCGCTTCATCTTCCCGAAAATTTTTCCCCTTTTCGCACTCCTATTCACCAACCGCTCCGAGGAATCCGGGAACTTGCGCTTACGCAAAATCATCTATCAAAGAACTCAAGTTGCACCACAATCCATCATCCGCATCCAGCTGCTAGCATCCCCTCAAAAAATCCCCGTCTCCTACGCTAGATCCACCTCCACTCAACTCGTATCCATGGCGGAAGAGAGAGAAATCCCTTTCGACCAATGGGCGACCTCAGACGTTAAGGAGTCGACCCTGCGGGAAATGGTGAAGAACAGAGTTCTTCCACCCAAGGAAATCATCGGCTGGCGTCCGGCGGCCGGCGAGGAGTTCCCCACTCCAAACACCGGTGAGATTGTGGTTTTCACCTCTTTTTTCTATTACGGATTTGGTCTGCCCACATCCGATTTCTTCCATGGTATCCTCGAATACTACGGCCTTCGAATCTATCACTTGAATCCCAATTCTATCCTCCACATTGCAATTTTTATCCATGTGTGCGAAGCATTTCTAGGCATCCTTCCCCATTTCAATCTGTTTCGCCGCATGTTTTACGTCAAGCCTCACCCGACCAAGGATGACCCCTGCGTCGTTGGTGGGGCTGGTTTTCAACTCCGCGGAACTCTCCGCAGAGACTACTTCTCTCTCCAATAAGGGCTGGCACGCAAACTGGTTCTACATCTCAAACCCTCATCCCAGTTTGCCCGACTTCGTCGGCCTTCCACCGATCCAAAGAGCTAACTGGAGCACAATGTCGGAGAACCAAGACTGGGTAGAAGCTAATAACCTCCTGGCTAACATTCTTGAAATGAAGAAAAAAGGCCTCCAGGGAGAGCAAATTACCCGACACTTTATCAAGAACCGACTGGCGCCCATCAAGGAAAGATCCAAGCCAGCATTCGAGTATGAAGGCGAGAACGACCCCAATCGGGAGGACCGTGACGCCCTGAGTTACCAGGTCTTGTGCACTCGTATGTACAAGATCTTCTCCTCTGGGATCACGGTAGACCGTAGCCACAAGATGCTGGTTCCTCCCTTCAACTTGTTCCGACCTCCTCCTTTGGTAAGTCGACTCAGCTCTTTGAAATTCTTTCAATCTTGCACACGTCCTTCGATGTATCTCAAAAATTCCATTTGCAGGCAAACGCTCTTATTATTTCTCGGCCATACAAGGTGTATCATGATGATATGCCAACTCGGCCTGTTGCCAAAAAACCGATTGGCGGCCCCAAAATCAAGGTCGAGCCTCAAGAAAAGAGGGCTGCCACTGACGAAGATATCAGCAAGCGGACGAGTAAAAGAAGACTGGTCGTCGACGATTCGGATGACGAAGAAGTCCAGATTCCACGAACTAACATAAGTCCTCCGAAACCATCGGCCAGATCCATTCCCAAAATCAGGAGGTCTAACAGGCATCTCACATAACCCAAACCAACTTCTTGTTAGAAATTCTTTTCTTTCCATCTCAATCAGCTTCGTCTTCTTCCTTGCAGAAAACCTCAGGACATTGATCCCACCGGGCGGGCTGAACCCATCAATCCATCCGCAACGTCAGAAAAACCAAGGCCTACAGAACAAAAAACTCAAGACCCTGTCCCAAGTGAGGACGCTCCTAGGGCGGAATCCTCAAGCAAAGATGCTCCTGAAACAAAGCCCCCGACTACCAACCAAGACATCCCAACTGGAAACCAGTTGGCCAGAGAAGAACAGCCCCCGACTGCCAATCAGGATGCCCCGACTGGAAACCAACCGAACGAAGATCCACAGGGCTCACGCGGTCAAGAAGCATCAACCGAGGATCCGGCTCCTAAAATAGGTAAATCTCACAATAATCACCAGACTCTTGTCTTCATCATATTCTTTACTTTTATCTTCATTTAATTCCTCTAGATCAACTAGCCGAAGAGGAGGAAATCTCCCGACTGAAGTCTTCGACTGACTCGGTCCCTCCTATCAAAATCGAGTGGCGCGATGCCGATGGCATTAAGCAAGGCATCGTGCTAAATAAGCAAAAAGAAGATGAGGAATGTAATATGCTCGTGGCCAGCCTCAATGAAGCGACCCGGCTGATGAATGTAAGTATATCTCCTCTATGTCTTGTCATCATTATCTGATGTGGTTAACTATCTTCATCCCCTTATGCAGAGAATATATTGTCGCTCAATGGCTAAATCAAACACCCTCGAAAGGCTGGTCCCCCATGTAAACTCTCTGGAAAACATCCACCAAGATCTCAAGGCCGCCAGAGAAGAAGCCGCAGCTCGAGAGGTCATCTTGTGAGCAGAAATCGCGAAGCTCCGAGATGAAAACTTGGAACTCCATGGCTCAATCAGGGGTAAGCCAAACCACCTTTATGCTTGCGCCGTCTTCGTTTATCCTTCTGATCCTGACATCCGCAAGTCTTCGCGTTGTAGCCAACCTTTCTGAGATTAATACCCTCAAGACCCAGTTGGAAGAAGCAGAAACCAACAAAGCCAAGCTGGAGTCTAACAAAGAAAAAGCCTTGGAAGAGATTGAAGGTAATCTTGCGAAGCTCATACTTCTTAAATATACTCAATCTTGACTGTTGATGTAATCTGAATCATATCAATCGTGTAGCCAATAAGGTGAAATCCTAGGCGCAATTCAATGTCTTCGCCGAAAGGGTCCGAAGGGCTGAAAGCGTGCGGGATGACATCGCTAATGCTGCTACACCGATCCTGTCGGCATTGTACAAACAAGGACTCGGGACAAGCTCGTTGGATGCCGTAGAAGTCTTCGACAAACTCAGGACAGCTCTGGCAAAATATATGGAGAATATCTCTGATGCGGCCGTCATGGGTGCAAGCTTTGCTCTTGCGCAGACGAAATCACTCTATCCTCGGATAGACGTGGACTCTGTCGGAGATGGTTTTGCGGCTGGCACCTTAGACGAGCGAGCCCTAGAGCTCATAAATGAAGTGCAGGAGTCGGCGAAAAAGGTAGCCGGTGATGTAGCTTCGCACTTCCAAGAATAACTGAACTGTCTTGATGTATATAACTTGCTGTATGTATGACTTGTAAATATTTGGCTTATTTATGTTAATGCCTTGATCCGAGTCGTCATATATAATTTCTTAAGAATTTTCGTCCGACTAGAACCAAGCCTAGGCTTGACTAAGTCATAAAAAAATCTCAGTCCTTATCTATTGAACTCGAACCAAAACACTAAGCAATGATAAGCGAAATAAGAACAAATTCTTGATGATGGAGGAAAAATCATACTTTATTGATATATTTATAGCCCCCGACTGTCAACTCGAGGAGTCATCTTGCTTGAGATTGGCAGTCGAGAAAAACATAGAACCGGAAAAACTTAAGCGTAATATCGACGAAGGTGCTCAATATTCCAGGAGTTCTCCACCATGGTCCCATCTTCACGCTTCAAGCGATATGCTCCTGGCCGAGTCACCTCAGCGATTATATAGGGTCCTTCCCATAGTGGAGATAGCTTGTGGCGATCTTTTGTAGTTTGAATCTTGCGTAGAACCATATCTCCAACAATGAAAGCTCGTGATCGAACATTGCGGTTGTGGTAGCGGCAAAGTCCTTGAAGATATCGCGCCGACTGAACCAATGCGGCTTCGCGGGCTTCCTCCAGTCGGGTGAGGTCATCAACTCTGTCTTGGTCGTAACTCTCGTTGTCGAAGCTACGAACCCGAAGAGACTCATACTCCATCTCGCTCGGCAACATTGCTTCTGCTCCGTAAACCAAGAAGAAAGGAGATTGGCCGGTAGCCCGACTAGGTGTGGTCCGCAATGATCATAACACCGAAGGCAGCTCTTGAACCCATCTTCTGGCATACGGTCGTAGTCTATCAAACACTCGGGCTTTGATACCTTGAAGGACCATGCCATTGGCACGTTCAACTTGTCCATTGCTCTTGGGGTGCGCCACCGATGCGTAGCAAATCTTTATACCGAAGTCTTCGCAGAACTCCTTAAAAATGCCTCCAGTGAATTGAGTTCCATTGTCGGTTATGATCCTATTCGGGATGCCAAACCGATGCACGATATTTAGAATAAAGTCTCGCACCTTGTCCGCAGTTATTGTAGCAACTGACTTAGCCTCGATCCACTTGGAAAACTTGTCGATCGTGATGAACAAATGTGTGAATCCTCCTGGCGCCTTCTTGAAAGGGCCGACCATGTCCAGGCCCCATACGGCGAAAGGCCATGATAAGGGAATTGTTTGAAGGTCTTGGGCTAGAACATGGCTTTGCCGAGCGAAGAATTGACAACCTTCACACGTGTGAACCACTTTGTCTGCATCGGAGACCGCCGTGAGCCAGAAGAATCCTTGTCTGTAAGCCTTGCCCACCAGAGTGCGCGCTGCGGCATGACTGCCGCAGATGCCTGAGTGAATATCTTACAATAATTGTCGTCCTTCCTCCGGCGTGATGCATCTCATCAAAACTCCAGAGGGGTTTCTCTTGTATAACTCTGAATCAACCATGACATAGCCTTGACTGCGACGTCGGACACGTTCCGCATCATCCCGGTCACCCGGCAACTCCTGCTGAGTTAAAAACTTGATGAACGGTGTCCTCCAGTCGGCGTCGAGCATGGCAACCTGGTTTGTGACTTCCTCGTGGGAGGTTAATTTTTTGGCAACAGTCGGCTCGTAGAGGTGTTCCACGAAAACGTCAGTCGGGGCTGCTTCGCGCTTGGATCCAAACTGTGCCAACTGATCTGCCGCTTCGTTATTGTGTCTCAGGACATGGGATAACTCCAGTCTGTCAAACTTGTCTTCAAGCTTGCGAACTTCCTGTCGGTAGGCCTCCATGGTCTCATTTAAACAGGACCAGTCCTTCATTACCTGGTTAACCACCAACTGGGAATCTCCTCGCACAATCATCTGTCGTATCCCGAGTGAAACAGCAAGTCGTAGACCGTGAAGGAGGGCTTCGTACTCGGCGACGTTGTGTGAGGCAGGGAAGTGGATATGAAGGACATACCGTAGCCTCTCCCCAGTCGGGGAAATCAACACGACTCCCGCTCCCAAGCCGGTGACTCTTTTGGATCCATCGAAGTGCATAGTCCAGTACTGCAGATCTTCTCTTGGTACCTCTTCTTGTTGTTCGGTCCACTCGGCAACGAAGTCCGCCAGGACTTGAGACTTTATAGACGTCCTCGCCTTGAAAGCTATATCCAGCGGCATCAGTTCCAGTGCCCACTTCGCGATGCGCCCAGTAACCTCCCGGTTATGGATGACATCGCTGAGTGGAAAGGATGTGACGACGGTGACCGAGTGAGCCTGAAAATAATGGGCTAGCTTCCTAGCTGTGATTAGAACTCCATATAACAATTTTTGGACCTGGGGGTAGCGGGTTTTGGCTCCTGCCAGCACCTCACTGACAAAGTAGATTGGCCGTTGAACCTTTTGAGTTCGGCCTTCTTCCTCGTGCTTGACGACCAAGACCGTGCTGACCACCTGATGAGTTGTGGAGACGTAGAGCAACAGGGGTTCTTGAGGGTGCGGCGACGCCAACACGGGTGGTGTCGTGAGGAACTCCTTGAAGTCTTCAAAAGCTTTCTGAGCCTCAGGGGTCCATTGGAAATCGTCGGTCTTCTTCAGTAACCTGAAAAAAGGCATACCTCGTTCGCCGAGTCTGGAGACGAAACGGCTTAACGCCGCCATGCAACCAGTGAGCTTCTGGACGTTCTTTTGGGTACTCGGGGGCTTCATGCTCCGGATGGCGTTGATCTTCTCTGGATTTGCCTCGATGCCACGATGAGACACTATAAAACCAAGCAACTTGCTGACGGCACGCCAAAGGTGCATTTGTCCGGGTTCAACTTCATTCTGAAGGCCCGAATATTCGCGAAGGTTTCTTCTAAGTCGGCAATTAAGTCTTCCTTTTGCTTGGTCTTGATGACGACATCGTCGACGTAGGCTTCCACGTTTCTCCCGATCTGAGTCTGAAGGCATGTCTGGATCATGCGCTAATAGGTGGCTCCGGCGTTCTTCAGGCCGAAGGGCATCGTGACGTAGCAATAGGCTCCAAACGGGGTGATGAATGATGTCTTCAGGCAGTCGGATTCCTTCAAGCTGATCTGGTGGTAACCCGAGTAACAATCCAAAAAGCTCAGAAGCTCGCAGCCGGTTGTCGAGTCGACGACTTGGTCTATTCGAGGTAGCCCGAAAGGATCTTTAGGGCAAGCTTTGTTGAGATCGGTGTAATGCACGCACATGCGCCATTGCCCTGTCTTCTTCCGAACAAGAACTGGGTTGGCTAGCCAGTCGGGATGGTAAACCTCCCTGATGAACCCGGTAGCCAAGAGCTTAGCGAGTTCCTCCTTGATGGCATCTTTTCGATCTTGAGCGAAACGACGCAATCGTTGTTTTATAGGTTTAGCGTCATCTTTGACGTTTAAAGAGTGCTCGATCACCTCCCTAGGAATACCCGGCATGTCAGACGGTTTCCAAGCAAAAATATCTTTATTAATCTGGAGGAAGGTGACGAGCGCGCTTTCCTATTTAGGATCTAGCTCCGCGCCTATTACAGCAGTTTTAGAGGGATCAGATGGGTCAAGGGGGATTTTCTTTGTCTTGGCATCGCCTTCTCCCGACTTGGCTATCTTCGTTGCAGGGACTTCTCCTTCTCCGGATGTTGATGCAGCCAGTCGGACCTCTTGCTGGCCGCGTAATCTCTCGCGAGTTTGGGCCATATCGCAGCTTTCCCTGTCGCAGGTGAAGGCTTGCTTGAAATCGCTGCGCAGGGTGATAACTCTGTGGGGCCCGGGCACCTTCATGATGAGGTAGGTGTAATGTGGTACCGCCATGAACTTAGCGAGCGTAGGTCTTCCGATGATTGCGTGGTAGGCCGCTTCGAAGTCGGCAACCTCAAAGGTTATGTTCTCTGTCCGGAAGTTCTCCCGAACTCCGAAGGTGACCGGAAGGGTGATATGCCCGAGTGGTGTAGACGACAGCCCCGGGATGACTCCATGAAAGGGGGCTGAGCTCGGCTTCAACTCGGATCTTGGAATCTGCATCTCGTCCAGCGTCTTGGCGAATAGGATGTTGAGAGCGCTGCCACCATCGATGAGGACGCGCTTGAGTTTGATGTTACGAACCACCGGGTCCAGTACCAGGGGATACCGCCCCGGGTGAACCACTCGGTCAGGGTGATCCGAGCGGTTAAACGTGATAGCCACCTCCGACCATCATAGATAATGCGGGACTTTAGGTTGCGCGGCGTTGACTTCTCGATCAGTCAGCTTCTGCTTCCTCTTGGACTCGTACGCTTGCGGCCCCCCGAAGATGTGGTTTAGCTCGCCCACGGGGTCTTGGAAGGGCTCTGTGCTGCTAGCTGGGTCATTCCTCTTGGTTCCCGATGGGCCGGCTTCATCAGCCGATTTTTGTCGTAGTTGTGCCGCGTACAGCTCAGTGAACTGTTTATAGATGAAGCAATCTTTTGTCGCGTGCTTGTGGTTTGGATGGTGCGTGCACTGAGTGTTCATGGTCTTGTCGTAGGCGGCGACTCGGGGACACTGCTGTTGGTAGTTCGATGTCGTGGCGACCAAATCCTCGGGCTTGCGCTTGTGATCCTTTTGGCCGCTGTTGTTGTTGCTGTTGTCCTTCTTAGGACGCCAGCTGCTTCCGGACGGCTTGTAATTCCTCTTGTCATGCCGGTCTTGACGCGAGGCCTTGATCGTGTCATCAGATTTAGCGTAGGAGTTTGCCGTCTCGAACATTTCCTTGACCGTCTTCGGTGGCTTGCGCCCAAACTTGCCAATAAGCAACTCGTCACGGACGCCTTTCTGGAACGCGGCTATGATGACGTCGTCGGTGATGTTAGGGATCTTGTTTCACTTTTTCGAAAAGCGCCGGATGTAATCCTTTAATGATTCGTCCGGCTTCTGGATGACGTTGTAAAGGTCAAAGTGGGTCCCAGGTCTTTCGAAAGTGCCCTGGAAGTTGGCGATGAAGTGGTCCCGAAGCTCACTCCACGAGTCGATCGAGCCTCTTGGCAAACTCGTGAGCCAGTTTCTGGCTGAGTTAGCGAGAGCGACGGGCAGGTAATTGGCCATAGCCTTACTTTCTCCTCCTGCTGCGCGGATGGCGAGGGTGTACACAGTTAGCCATGACTTGGGGTCGGTCTTACCGTCGTACTTGTCAATCCCGGCAGGCTTAAAACCACTCGGCCAATCCACTCGACGCAGGTCCCGAGTGAATGCGGGCACTCCATCGTCATGGTCTCAGGTGATTTCCTTCTGTCTTCAGAAGAGCGCTGTTCACGTTCCCGGTAGCGTTGGTCGAGAACCTCCCACAGATCACTCAGCAGGGGCCTTCGCGGGCTGCTTTGGTAGTTGGAGTTGTTGCTGCGACGATTCCGTTCGTGGACGGGTGGTAGGCTGTGTTCTCTCTCGTGAGAGTCAGCCGTTTGACCTCGTGGC
Source organism: Oryza officinalis (assembly GCA_008326285.1). Taxonomy (NCBI): domain Eukaryota; kingdom Viridiplantae; phylum Streptophyta; class Magnoliopsida; order Poales; family Poaceae; genus Oryza; species Oryza officinalis. The sequence continues at coordinate 39,078,283 of BDMV01000010.1, read as the reverse complement.
CTCCACACTGCCTCGTGGCGAGGGTCTTTAGATCTGGCTGGTGTCTTGCTTTGTTCGGGTCTCTTGTAGTCCTTGGATCGTAGCGGCGGCAATCGGCTTCTATTAGGTGTTTCAGCAATGGACTCGGTCGGCCTTCGTGCGGAGCTGGAAGGATGGCCGTTGGCCGTAGCCGCGACGATGGTCTTGATCTTGTCCAGGAGTGGCGTCACCGTAGCCGGCGCTGCTTCGATGACGGTGTCAATGAGGGTGAGGGCTGCGACGGCGTTTTGTTGAGGCGTCTGGAAGATATTGGCGTTGTCAACTCGTGTCTGCATTATGGCCTCGCGGGTTGAGCGTCCAGTCGCCCTCAGGTCTCGTTTCTTCTTGTCGGCTTCTTGTTTTTTCCTAAGCTCTTCCTCCTCCTTGCGCTTATTCTCCTCTTCCGCGCGCTTACGCTCTTGCTCAAGCTTAGCTCGTTCTTCCTCCACGCGCTTGCGCTCTTGCTCAAGCTTAGCTCGTTCCTCCTCCGCGATCCTTCGGGCCATAGCCGAGTCGGTCTCGGCTACTTCGGCCATGAGAACATTGAGAAGGTCCGGATCGTAGTAATCTTTGTCTGCGTCGTAGCTGTTGATTTCATCCGTGGAGATGTCATAGAGGTCGTCGAAGTCGGTGGAGCTCAGATGTTCGTCAAGTTACGTGGATGAGTATGACCCGAGTCGTTCAAGTATGACCGCGACCTCCGTCGCGACCGGGGGATAGCATGAAGGCGATGAGGCAGATTCTTTCGAGTGGATCGAAACCAACTCAGAAGATAGGAGGTTATGGTAGATTTTAGTGTCGTCCGGTAACCCCAGCAGTGCCGAGAGGTTTCCCCTTCCCGACTGGTTCGAATCCGAGTCGAGAAGAGAGAGCTTACCGAATCTGTTGGTGATGAAGTCGAGTCCGCCGAAGCGAAGCGCCTGCCTAGGGGCGAGGACGAAGTCGGCGAAACTTGATGGAGATCCCATTGCGTTCGTCGGCAGGATATAGATGAAAACTTGACGCAGACCCCTACCTGGCGCACCAACTATCGATACTTGGTTTCGGCAATGTCAATCTGGGGGTAGCAGTCAAGCGCCAAACACAATGGGTTAGCTAGGGCAAAGGTTTAGACAGGTTCAGGCCCTCTCTAACGAGAGGTAATACCCTACTCCTGTTTCGGGGATTCGATCCGCCGAGTGGTTTATTGATCTCTTGATCTCTTTCAATATGTGCTCTCGTGAGTTTTCGTGTGTATTGTCTCGTGTATTTTCCGCGTGTCCTTCAAGGGACGCCCTACCCTCCTTATATAGTCCCGGAGGGTGGGTTTACAAGTCGGAGATCTATCCTACTCTAAGTTGGACTCCTCAATCTTACCAACTATAGACTATGGGTCGTTACCTTATCTCAATGGTAACATAACTCCCAAGTCATAGCCGGTTTACATAATCATAAGTCATAACCTATCCCCTATGGTAAGTCGGATAAGCTAGCCGTGAGGGTATCCGTTACCCATAATCTCCACAGATTTCCTTACACCAACAACAGTTCACAAGGTAGCAAACAAAACTACGGTAAGGAATCACCTCATTTCTGCCCATGACCGTGGGCATGGCTGTTCGAACAGTTGTTAACCTCTGCAGAGGGGGTACACTTTACCCACACGACGCTACTAACCCTGGTCACCCGGCCCGTGCATCACAGCCACGTCTGGCGACTTTGAGGTTTTCACGACAAGGCATTTCGAAAGCCGATTCAGGGTCATCCTATGCCAATGGGAGGGGTCCCACGGACCAACACCAGGTTAGGTCCCAGACCATACTGTGCTAGGAAGCCCAGGGGTCCTCCCCGACACCACCCCGACGAATCCACTTGTCCCTTGGCATCAAGATTTCCCTGGCCTAGCTAGTTACTCAGCCAGGGGTGTCCCATTTCACCCATGTGGTCGTACTTTACATATGCTCGGATGTAATTCCCAAGGAATCGGTCCTTAAGGCGAGAACGGGCAGACCTTACCTCCAGTACGTCTCCCGTACCGTGAGTTTTGGAAACTCAATTTATTTTCAAGGCACCGACCCAAGTGTCGGGTTTTCCAAGGATTTTGTAAACCCAAGTTTTACCCAGTTGATCATTTTAAATTTGAAGGGAGCCTCGATATTCGTACACGGGGTATGAGTACCGAGACCTGAACTAAAGGGCGACAAGGAGGTGTTAGGTCATTCAATAATCAAGGAGGTCAAATGCAGCAAGTAGGTAGGGCCTGTCGGTTGTATTGCAAACCGTGGCCAAAGTGTCGTGTGTAACCTAAAGGGATGCATACTTTGCAAAAGAAAATACTTAATTTCGAATTATGGGTTCAATTGATCAAAGGTGACTTGCCATGCTCGAGATCTTGAGCTTCCTCCTCGAAATCCACGCATTGCGGGTCTTCTGGCTCCGAAGCTACACGCGAAATGAGGCGACTCAACACAACGATAAAAGGAAGCCCTATTAAAGACCACTAAGCATGCCTTTAGATAGATCTCGATTTTTGAGGAATTTTGGAAGTTGAGAAGATATGAATTTCCTAAGATTAATTGATTTTCTGTCTAAAGGGAAAAGAATTATTAAAGCCCTTGGAAAAAGAAAAAGAAAAGGGGGACTTGAATTGGACTTTATTGGATGGATGGATTCGGCCCAATGCCGAATCGGGCGCGACCGGGCAACACGGGCTGGCGCGCGGGAGGGATGGTCCAAGGCCGAGTGGCGCGCGGGAGAGGCCGATGGACCGGACGACAAGGCGTGGCCCACTGAGCGAGCGTGGGCGCGGCCGAGCGAGCGGGCCGGCGCGCGAAGAGGATGGCCCAAGGCCGGGTGGGAGCGCGCGAGGCGGAGGGGGACCGACTGGGCCGGACCGGAGAAGAGGCCATGTGGACCGAAGCAAGGCGCAGCCCACGCGAGCGGACGGATCGGTGGACCGAGGTCCACCGCGCGGGGCGCTAGGGCGGGACCCGCTTGTCAGCGACCCGGCCCACGAGAGCGAGGCGCACGGAAGGAGGGACGGCGGTTGGCGCTCGCGTGGCGCTGATGTGGCTGCCGCAGAGGCCGACGGGAGGAGGACGAAGGGGGGGGACGCCGGGATCCGACGGCGTACGATGGCGGAGGAGTTCGGGACGGTGCGGCGCGGGTTTGGCGAGGGGAAGGGCACCGGAGCGGAGAGGTGAGTGAAAGGGAGCGAGCCAACGGCTCGAATTCATCAGAGGAAGGACGAAGGCGGCGGATTGCGACGGCAGTCGACGCCGGCGAGGAGAAGGGGGAATGGCACCGGGGCGGAGAGATGGCGATTCGCCGAAGAGGTAGTGCCCACGCGGGTCCACGGACGCGTTCCGAGAGTTGGGAGGGGCAGAGCGGCACCGGGGGACGCGGGCGTCGGCGCGTGGAGCTCGGCACCGAGCGACGGCGGCACGGCGAGCAGAGGCGAGCGACGGTGGTGCGGGGGCGGCGCCTAGGGCTCGAACACGTGGCGGCGGTGCTACCTAGCGCCTAGGGTAGGGAGGAAACGGAGGGAGACGGAGGAACGGAGGGTTACCGCGAGAGGTCACTGGGGAAGAAGGTCGACGACATAGGACGAAGCTCGGCTCGGCTTCGGGCCGAGGGAGAGGAAGGAGAGCGGCGCCCGGAGTCCTCTTCGGGCGTCCTCGGGCTCCGGTGGTGGACGGCGAGAGCGGCAGCACGGCACGGCGGTGGAGGAGGAAAGGAGCTCGGCGGCGGGGCAACAATGGCGGCCGAGAGGGGGAGGGTGCGGGTTTAAAAGAGGAGGCAAGGTCAGTGGAGGCGAAGGCGGTTCGGGTGAGGCGGTGGAGCGCGCGGAGAGAGAGTTGAAGCTCTCCAGCGCTAGCGGCCAAGGCGACGGCAGATGGTGATGTCGGCACCGGTCGGGGAAATAGAGGAAAGGGATAGGAGAAAGGCGGCCGGTCCCCTTGCCAAAACGGGCAAGAAAACGCGGAGAGAGAGAGAGAGGACGGGAGGGCGCTGCTCTCCCCTTTGCGGCACGCACGCAGAGACGGGGCCGGGAAAGGGCGTCGGCGGTGACGGCGTCGGCTTGGCGCGGCGCGGAGACAGGGCGGGGTTGGGGCGGCCAGGGATAACGGCGGCGGTGTGGACCGGGCGGTCGGCCACGACGCGCGGGCGCGGGAGCCACCGGCGGGAACGAAAAACGGGGGCGCCGGCGGGAGCCGTCGGGAGGGAGAGAGAGACAACGAGCGAGAGAGAGAGAGAGCGCGCGGGAGAGAGAGACGACGCTCTCTCTTGCGCGGGCGCGTGCAGCGCAAGTGCCCGGCGCACTTGGGCCGCGCGGACTGGGTCGGGACGGAGCAGCCCAGCAAGGAGGGGAGGAGGCCAAGGGAGAGAGAGGACGAGGGGAGATGGGCCGAAGGAAAACGGCCCGAGAAGAAGAGGGAGGCAAAGCAGACTTCAGGTGAGAGGGAATTTTGGAGGGATTAGGGTTTGGATTTGGAATCCGATTTCGCGATTTTCTCCGGGACTGAGCTGAGAGGGGAACACACGAGATCTAGGCACACAACAAGACGCAATCGAAGAGCAAAATTTTCGCAAATAGAGTTTTTAGGAATTAGGTTTTCCCGCTAACACCACGATGAAACGGGCGTTACAACTGGCTGACGGGGGGCGCCAGTGCAGCGGTGCCCATGCACCGATGGAGGTTAATGGCGGTGGAGCAATGGTGCGTCAACTGTGGATAGGCAGGCGGCAGGCGGTGGGTGAAAACCTTGCCCAGCCTTGGCCGAGCCAGCAACGATGGCGTTCGAGTGTCACTACCCCTCTTGAGGGTGTTGTCATGCCGTCTCATCCCCTCTAGTGGGGCTGCTGGGTGAAAACCCAGTCTTGGTTCTCTTTGAGACCTCGACGGGTGGCGGCGGCGGTGCTTTTGAAGCTTCTCTCCTTGGAGACATCGTCTAGGCAGCCCCCTTTCCGAAACCTCCCAAACAACTAGTGCAAGCTCGCTCTGGATTCATGTCCTCTTGTGTTGGCGTCCTAGCTTATGCAAGTTGGCCACGTCGGAGGGCCTAGGGGAGGAGATTGTTTCCATTCTTCTCTGTCACCCTCTCTCCCTTAATACCAAAGATGTTGATAGAGTGGGGTTTAGTGTCGGTTATAAGGGTTAGGTTTTGGGTGGTCTCGGCTGTAGTTTCTTTGTTGGTCTAGCGGCGGCCGATCCAGTACTAGTCTTTTTCGGGGTCTGTGTTTGGTGCTGTCGGTGGGTGGGTGGTGGTATATTTTTTTTATTTTCCTGCTTATGACCTCCCATGATTATAATTTTGTAATTTTTTTCTGCTCTATCAATATGAACTTCACACTATCTGGTACGAGTCGTTCAAAAAAAAGTTATTCAATGCGAGTGAAGCGTGAGACCATGCTTAACTATTACCGCACAGGCAAGAGATGGAGGCTAGACCACGTCGCCAAAAAGGGTTTTTTTTCTTTTCTGTTTCCTTTTTCTGTTGGATGTGCTTTTCTATTTCCTCTTTTTGTTGGATGGGCTTGGAGTTGGCTGTCAAGCTGACATGTGGGGTGCAATTGGCAGCATCGTACAGCTCCTGGACGCCCTTGACGTCGTCGTCGGTGAGGCTCACCTTCCCTTCCCTGTAACGCTTGTACATCACCGAGCTCTTGGACGACGAGGGCCCGAGCCCGAGCACATGGCCGATCTCGTGCACCGCCACCGACTCCAGGTCGACGGCGAGCGGCGCCGTGTCACCGGTCAGGTTCACCGTCCACTTCCGCGCCGCGTGCATGTGTATCCGCCCGTCCAGCGGCGGAAAGGCGTGAGCGAGCAGGTCGCTACCATTCTCCGTCCTGTAAATGTAGCCGCACGCGTCGCACCTGTCGCGGCCGCCGTCGGTGTGGAGGTAGAAGCCCACCTTGATGTCCGCCTTCTCGTAGCGCTCCGCCTCCACGAACCTCAGGGGTGTCACGTCCGCCCACCGCGCGAACGTGCTCCGGAACGCCGCCCGCACGGCGTCCCGCGGGAGGTGGTCGTCGGTGGCCGTCGGCGACACGGCGTATGACAGCAGCATGCCCGGCCGCGTCCACCATGGCTTGCCCCGAAAGAACGTGAACGCCGCGCCGCCGCCGTTGTTGTCCTCGGGCCGCGGTTGCAGCGTCCTCGTCGTCGGTGCCGGCTGGGTGGCAGTGCTGCACACAAACATCGCGTACGTACGTGCCGCCGGCGAGGTGCAGTACTGACGTCTTAGACTTGATCGTTGTTTTTGCGATGACAGTACCCAACTCCGATGTGCGATGTTTTGTTTATAGGTACATACAAGTCAGAGGCTTAGTTTGGGCACAAATTGTTTCGAATAACTGATCCGTATCGAAAAGGAAACATTAAAATTGTACATATATTCCATGTTTCATCCGAATAAAATTGGCAATTGAATCGAATTCATCAAATCAAAAATTTATATATGCGGTCTCGATGATTTGGCGGGCGCAGAAACGCTCATGCGCCAGATGAATAAGCAGTGCGCACGCGGCACGCCGACGCACTAGTCGCTAATTACGGTAATTAACTTAATTACCATAAAAATTGTTATTTTATATAGTACTAACTATCTTGTTAATTTTCTCTTCATCCTACCGCAACCACACATCATTTAACAAAGAATACTATAGTTTTTTCTCTTAAAACTTAATCTCTGCTAAACGAGAAAACCCTAGCTGCCACGTGCTTTTCCCTGCCTCGCCGTCATCAGGGCTAGTCGTCAGAGCTCAGTGCGACTGCTAGGGTAGGACGGTGAGATGATGATATTGGATCCATATTAGTGGGGCAGCACGACGGTGAAATCAGTGATGATGACGGGGTCGGTCGGTGCACCGCGAGGGGCTATTCGACGCATAGCGTTGGCCGAGGCAGTTGTTGTTGGGGCGGCCCCCAAACCAACTGAACTAGCAAGCTGTTGTGATTTTAATAGGCAAACCACTAGATTTAAAAGACCTTTTGAGTCAACCAAAACATAAAAAATGAGAACACCTATTGAGCAGATGACTGAAATTTTTTGAATGTATCAGTCGAATCTGTGGGACATCCGATATACACCCAAAGGCCAGAGTACGAGAGGGAGCATGCTATTGGACCCGTGAAAGAACAAAAGGCCATCAATGCGTTTTGGGTTTGGATGTGCGTTTTGGGCTGCTTTGTGTGGGCTCTCAGTTCACTGGTAGAGGAGGGATCCAACACAAACAGAGAAGCACAAAAATGTAAAAATAGCAAAGCTAATCTAGCGGTCAGGAAATCGACTGACAGAATCCGGATTTTCAGGCGCTTGCAAAATAGTAAAGCTGATAAAAAATTAAAAAAATTATTGAACCGATGAACCTGTTCATTTAATTATTGGTTCAGGTTTAATAACTATGAGTTCATCATCATCCTATGCTTGACGTTTCCATATTTGCTGAGCCTGTTACTCAGTGACGAAGCCAAAAATATTTTTAAACCCGAGCAAAACTCAGCTATAACTTGATCCGCCCGTCCTGCGGCGGGAAGGCGTGAGAGAGCAGGTCGCCACCATTCTCCGTCTTGTGAATGTAGCCGCACGCGTCGCACCTGTCGTCGGTGGTGTGCAGGTAGAAGCCCACCTTGATGTCCGCCGCGTCGTAGCGCTCCGCCTCCACGAACCTCACGGGGATCATGTCCGCCCACCGCGCGAACGCGCTCCAGAACGCCTCCCGCACGGCGTCCCGCGGGACGTAAGAGGTGGTCGATGGTGGCCGCCGTCGTCGGCGACACAGCGTATGTCAGCAGCATGTCCGGCCGCGTCGTCCACCGTGGCTAGCTTTCCCCGCAAAAACGTGAACGGGCCGGTGACCACCGCGCCGCCACCGTTGTTGTCTTCGGGCCGCGGTTGCAGCGTCGTCGTCGATGCCGGCTGAGCGGCGTTGAGACACGCCGCGTCTCTGCTACTACAAGGCGACATCGCGTACGTGCCGGCGTGCCGCCGGCGAGGTGCAGTACTGACGTCTTGATGTGACCACGCGTTGTCTCGTAACTAGTTTCACCGTGACTGCAATACTATACCCAACTCCAATGTTTTCTTTCTTTATTTATATATAAGACACAAGGCTGAGTTTAATTTGGGCACAAATCGTTCCCAAAAACTGATCCGTATCTGTATTCCTACCGAAATCCGTATAGTTTTGGGCTTTTGGCAATTGTATCGAAGTGATCAAACCAAAGACATGTACGCGATCTTGATAGTTTACCCTATGGCGCCGTTCGAATGTACTAAGATAAAGATTATCGTAGCACGTTTTTCAAACTGTTAAACGATGCGTTTCGTACAAAAAATTTTTATATGAAAGTTGTTCTAAAATATCAGATAAATCTATTTTTCAAGTTTGTAATAATTAAAATTTAATTAATCATACGTTAATGTCACCTTATTTTAGGTAAAACATTTTATCTTTATCTTTATCTTCATCTTTAGGACTTTCAAACACCACCTATACCTACTTGGCTTTTAAGTATAGTAGCCTGAACACATAACTCCATGATCACATCGCCTGTCACCCCGTGGTTGACGAGCTGAATCAATAACAGTTTATTGTATTTAAATCGGTCACTTCGTGTAATCTGCATAAATATTACTCTCTCAGTAAAAAAGTTGTCCCTCTAGGATCTAATATTTGTTCCCTAAAAAATATCAATTTATATAGAGTTAATTGTCTTATTAATTTCTCTTTGTCCTACCCGACCACACGTCATTTAATAAAGAATACTATAATTTTTTTTCTGAAATCTTAATTTATGCTAAACAATCTAGAGGAAATCCTAGTTGTCATATGCTTTTTCCTGCCTTGGCACAATCAGAGATAGTCGCGTGTTGTTCTGTATGAATTTACACGTTGTTCCTTCTGAAAAAATTACTTATGTGCCCCTAAGTTTGTTGATCAACCTACCCCGTTATAATCAGAACCTACCAAGATTTAACTATCAAAATCTTTTTAATTAATGTAAAAAAGATTTAGGCCTCCAAAACAAACATCATGGCTTCTAAAGCTATCTTTGCAATGTAATATTGTACATAGATCAAGTTGGTAAAAGCCACGATTTATCAGCGATTTCACCCATCGCAACGCACAGATATTTTGTTAATGATTAATATTTGTATAGGTGGATAGTTTTATCCATCTAATTTTACCGGGTGAGCTCATCCATCATCCTCGTGAATTATTTTCACCTCTCCGCTATCCCATGCCTCCACTCTTACTCATCAACTAAACCCACTTGAAAATTAGTTAAAAAGATAATATATAATCTTGATTTTTTTCAAATGAAAGAATGGTTATTAGTACCATTAGTCAAAGCTAATTCAGTATCTCAAGAAGTTATTCAATGTAAGTGGAAGTAGGATCATGCTAACTATTACGCCACGAGTAAGAGCTAGACCACGTTGCCAAAAAGAGCTGCCGCGAGTTTTTTTCTTGTCTTTCTTTATTTGTTGGACGCGAGACAGGATGTCTTGCTTGAAGTAGACTCCGAAGCTGAAATGTGGGTTGGCCCCGTAGAGCTCCTGCATGCCTTGGACGTCGTCGATGGTGAGGCGCACCTTCCTTTGCCTACAGTTGATGAACGGGTACATCATCGAGCTCTCCGACGAGGAGTGATCGAGGCCGAGTACGTGGCCGATCTCGTGCGTCGCCACCGACTCCAGGTCGACGGCGAGCGGCGCCGTGTCCGTGGCCAGGTTCACCGTCCACTTGTGCGCCGCGTGGATGTGGATCTGCCCGCTCTTCTCCGGCATGGAGGAGTGAGCGAGCACTCCTTCACAATCCCCGTCGTCATCGTCGCTGTCAATGCAGGCGCACCCGTCGCATTTGCCGTCGGTGTAGAGGTAGAACCCAACCTTGATGTCCGCCGCGTCGTAGCGCTCCGCCTCCGCGAATCTCATTGGGATCACGTCCGCCCACCGCGCGAACGCGCTCCGGAGCACGGCTCGCACGGCTCTCGGCGGGAGGTGGTCGACGGTGGCCGTCGGCGACACGGCGTATGTCAGCAGCATGTCCGGCCGCGTCCACTTTGGCTTGCCCGGAAAGAACGTGAACGGGCCGGCGCCGGTGACCACCGCGCCGCGGTCGTTGTTGTCTTCGGGCCGCGGTTGCAGCGTCGTCGTCGTCGTCTGTGTCTGTGCCGGCTGGGTGGCGGTGAGACACGCCGCGTCTCTGCTGCTACACAGAGACATCATCGCGTACGTACGTGCCGCCGGCGAGGTGCAGTACACCGTCCGTCACGTAACTGGTTACGATTGATTTTGCTATATGATAATACCGAATGCCAATGTTTGTAATTAAGACAGGCTCAGTTCGGGTACAAATCGTAGCTCATAATACTACTCTAACTCGTACCTTCCGAGCAACTGATCCGTCGAAAGGCAATTGTACCTATATTTCATGTTTTATTCCAATAGTATTGACAATTGGAACTGTATTAGTATATATGCCTTCTTGGATGAGAACAGAACTCCGTTCAGGTCTGTCCTCACATCGCCTGGCACGGTGGCACCCTGTGGTTGATGAGCTGAACCAACGACAGTTTATCCTACTTAAATCATGCGGTCACTGACAGCAAAATTTGATAAAGATATGCCAGCAATCAAGATTGAATCCGAGGTGAATTTGACAGCGCATCGGCTGGGACCGTATCGGCCGATTTGGAATCGGACTTGGGCAGCCGATACGGGTAACCTGAATCGGACTCGGTTGAGTCGATACGGGTAGACTAGCTTCGTGTTGACTTCGAAAAAGAACTTGAAAATATTGCCAACTAAGAATTGAGTCCGGGTAAGACAATTGTATCTATTAATTAGGAATAAGAGTTAGTTTTCTTTTTGTAATATTGTGGTAAAAGTACACCTATGACTTGTTTGTTTAGGCAAGTTCTAAATAGTGTCCGGCAAGGACAAGTTCTATATGTACGGGTATAAATATAAGCCCGAGGTCTATGTAAAAAAAACAACGAGAGTTCAATACAACACTTTCGACGCATCACCACAATTTTTCTTTTACTTTTCGACGAGTTCGTGTTTCGGTTGTTAGCTGAAGGTATGACTTGTTAAATTATCACATAACTTAACCAATCTAAGTCGATGGCTAGTTTAGCCATATCGACCAAGCCTTTTCTAAAGGTTTTGTTGGTATCAGTTAAATCAGTTCATTAGTTTAGATTGGCATAAGTATCTACCACCCTGAAAAGCATTCAAAGACTTGATTATCTAGATATTATGCTTCTTTTCATACTTTGTGCTGTATTAGCCCAAGTCTTAATTAGAATCATGATACCTAGCCTGTTTCTTATTTATAATAGGGGTAGTATCGGAGTTTCAGTTGATCTTATCTGATATAATTGTTTAGTTGTGTTTAAATTCTTTATATCTGTCCCTTATACAAGGATCTTACTTTAGTTAAATATATCAAGTTTACCTCGATATATTTATCTAGATTGGTATTCTTGTATAAGGCTGTATTGGAGTATTAGCTTATACATTATCTGTTTTGATCTAATTATGAGTTCATCAGTTAGTATCTAATCTTTATCCATAGATTATATATTTATAGCCGATGGAGTATAATTAGGATTCAATTTAGTTTATCCATCTTACACCTTACAGCCGATTTGGTCAGATCGCATCGGCTAGGTCCATACGATACGTCATTGGCTTTTCGGCCGATCGGCTATCGTATATCTAACTGTTTTTACTGCATATCTTGTTGGCTGCAGGATCAAACCAACTGGCACGCCTTAAACCCGTTTTCTAAGAGTTGGGCCTGCACTGGAGTTAAGAAAATCTCCTAGGTCGTCGTGTTTTCGCATCAACACGCTTTCGACACGTTTTTGCATCAACAGTCACACACGTGTAATCTGCATAAATGTTACTATCTGATTCATATATACTTGTTGTATTGATCGCTTTGTGAATTATCAAAGTATAAGAGCTCAATTATAAATGTGTAGTTGACATACATTTTTTTGGAGAAGGATATTTTTTACTCGATCGGCCTCTATATCCAATCAGATATATGCAGCCTTTTAAATTGGAAACTTAGCCCCTCAAATAAGCCAATCTGAAATTTGCTCCTATGAAGATTTGAACTTAGGACCTTGGAGTGCTACTCAGGTCACTGCATGTAGTTGACATACATGGAAGAAGCCCATGTATCTACCATGAATCAAGAAGGTATAGTAGAAGGTTGTGGCAGATCTGACGACGGGAAGAGAAAGCTAGGGTAGGCAATGTTATATGAAAAACAAGGGAACATGTCCTCGAGAGACAAATATATTTTTCCTGATCATTATATCCTAAGAGGCTAAGATCCATAGCATTTTTTACTCCACCGATTTTCTTGTTTGGGAGAACGAGTTTGACAGGGATACTACTAGAGACACATTGAAGAGATTTATCTATATTTAAATACTATATCCTCAAAAAAAGGTCAATTCTTGATATGCTTCAATTTATAGTTAGAAGTTGATTCTTTAGAACTCGTTCAAAATAGTTATCAATTATTTTTTTAACGAAAATAAGTGTTGAAGTACTAAGGAAACTTAGCATCCATTATTGATTGATAGAGAAGAAGATGACGAGAAAACATGTGCTCGAGAGGATTCGAGCTCAAGCCGTTGCGCATTACTCTTAGTAGCTGGCTACCAACAGAGCTAGGCATCAATTTCAAATAGTTGTCAAATTATCAATATATATTTTTATACACTATTTCAAAAATACGAGTTCAAATCTGATATATACAAGTTGAAACAAAAATATTTGTCAAGCTTGAAATTACGTATATGTGGATTCATAAATCAATATTGATTTATGTTATTAATCCTTTTTTTTCACAACTACTACCTGCGACAAACGACAAACGAGGTAACCATCCTTATAAGAGTAAAAAGACTTTCCGCTGACTAGAGCGGCACAAGTAAGATGTAGGCTAGACCAAGTCGCCAAAAATTGCTGCCGGGGTTGTCATGGACGTCCTTGTTGTAGTATGCACTTAAGCTGAAATTTGGATTAACCCCGTACAGCTCCTGGATGCCTACCACGTCGTCGACGCTGGGGTTCACCTTCCTCACCCTCTCGCCGATGTACGGGTACATCACCGAGCTCCGCGACGACGAGTGGTCGAGCCCGAGGATGTGGCCGATCTCGTGCGTCGCCACCGACTCCAAGTCCATGGCAAACGGCGACCAGTCGGCGCCCAGGTCCACCGTCCACCGCTCCGCCGCGTCGAAGTGGAGGTGCCCGTCCCCGGGCCCGGAGGCGTGAGCGACCACTTTTTCCGGCCCGTCGAACGCGCTCCCGTCGCCGTGGTCGCCCGCGTAGAACCCCACTTTGATGTCCGCCGCGTCGTAGCGCTCCGCCTCCAAGAAGCTCACCGGGATGAGCTCCGCCCACCGCGCGAACGCGCTCCGGAACACCGCCCGCACGGCGTCCGGCCGGAGGTAGCCGACGGTGGCCGTCGGTGACAAGGCGTACGTCAGCACCATTGGCTGTCTCTGCCGCGGCCACCGTGGCTTGCCCTTCAAGAACGTGTACCGGCTGACCGCGCCGCCGTGACCATCATCGGCCCGGCGGTGCAGCGTCGTCATCGGCGGGGCCGGAGCCGGCCGCGCATCAGCGACGAGGATGCATGAGAAGCTGCAAACTATGGCGAGCAGCAGGAGACACGCCGCGTCTATGCGGCGATACGGGAACATCGATTAACTGCCGCTGGAAGTTATTCTCGTTATCGGTCGGACTCGCCTAAATTGAGCGCGTCGTCACGTGACGGCTTACTACGGACTGACAATTGATTTACGACGTGTAAACACCCAAATCCAATGTGAATATAAGAGGCTTGAGCTTGGGGCATAATCGCATAACTAATCCGGATCGATAGCTGATAATTGTATTGGGACTCTTTTTTATTTTTTTCTTTATTAAGAAAAGAGCTCTCGTATGAAAATATATTAAGAGGGAAGTGAGGCTTGAACCCGTGTCGGCTAGCCTGTACCTTATGGTCGTGCTAGCGAGAAGACCTCCGTGCCTTTCTCTTTTTTTTTCTTTTTTACAAGAAATGGGCCGGACTCGTTTTGATGATCCGATCGAATATGAAAGCAAAGGTAATACAAGAACTGAGACTCGTTAGTCAGGAAAATAACCGCAGATTAATGCAAATAATTGGTACATCAGCAGTAGGGATGTTATGAATAAGAGGAACACAAGCGTAGATTTATTAGATTTATATATGATGGATATTTATCTAAGAATTGTTTGTGTGTTTTCTCACTCACGGAGGTAATTCCAGGTTGGTCAGATGATTGTTTTGACTTGACATTAATATACCATATAGTCAGTTGTGAAAAATCAACAAGAAAATAATTGTAAGATAACCAACATCATATAAGCTAGACGCGCGCAGATCTTTGGACTACTGGGCATATGTCGGGATCAAGCCACTCAATGACTTTCAAGAAAAAAAAAGCAAATCCCAAAAATATATGACTGTACCTACAAGATAGATAAATTTTACGGTATTCTCCTTAATTAAATAGATACCGAAGGTATTAAATTTACATTAGAAAAATATAATACCCTTTGATATCTCGGTGTTTTCTAAAGATCATAAAATTAGATAACATAATAGTTGAAACTTGTTTAGCATGTAATGACACGTATAAACACGTTATGGCATTGGCATATCAATTTTTTTTCCTCGTCAATATAAGAGCTTTTTTTTTAGTACTAGTTAACATGTAACTAGATTTTTTTTCTATAAAAGAGAATTGCTTCTTTTCATAATGTGATTAATCAGAGAATGTGCAACCCCTAAATACAAGGTCTTCAGCATAGATTGGAGCGCGCATGCTCTCACCATACTGCAGAATGACAAACTAGAGCGGCACAAGTACGATGTAGGCTATACCAAGTCGCCAAAAACGGCTCCTGGGGGTGTCATGGTCCGGCTTAAAATACTCTAGGAAGCTGAAACTTGGATTGACCCCGTACAACTCCTGGATGCCTTCCACGTCGTCCACAGTGAGGCGCACCTTCCTTTCCCTTGTACCGACGTACGGGTACATCACGGAGCTCTGCGACGACGAGTGGTCGAGCCCAAGAGCGTGCCCGATCTCGTGCGTCGCCACCGTCTCCAGGTCGACGGCCGACGGCGACGCGTCGGCGCCCAGATCCACCGCCCACCGCTCCGCCGCGTCGAAGTCGATGTGCCCGTCCTCCGGCCCGGTGGCGTGAGCGTACACGTTCAGCGGGCCATCGAACGGGTGCCCGTCGCCGTGCTCGCCGGCGCCGTAGAACCCCACCTTGATGTCCGCCGCGTCGTAGCTCCCCGTCTCCGCGAAGCTCACCGGGATGACCTCCGCCCACCGCGCGAACGCGCTCCGGAACACGGCCCGCACGGCGTCCCGCGGGAGGTAGCCGACGGTGTCGGTCTGGGACACGGCGTATGTCAGCACAATTGGTCGTCTGTGCCGCGCCCACCGCGGCTTGCCCGTCATGAACGCGTACCGGCCGACCGCGCCGCCGTGATGGCGCAGCGTCGTCGCCGTCGACGGTGGCGCCGGCCGCGCGTCAGCGACGCCGATGCATGAGAGGATGCAAACTATCGCCAGAAGCAGGAGACACGCCGCATCTCCGCGGCGACGCGGGAACATGGCCGGCCGTTATTCTCGTTATCTGTCGGACTCTCGCTTGATTTGATCGTCGTCACGTTAACGGGTTACCATGAAGTGGAGACACCTATGGTTGATTTACGAACTCCAATGTTTGCTTATATAAAAGGCTTGAGTTGGGGATATGAAAAATTATTAAAGTGTAATTAATTACTACTCTATAATTACAATATAATTTATAAGTAACTCATATAGAATTATGAAAAACATGTTTACGTTGGATTGGCTAGCACTAGAAGCTCTTAAAGCTGCGTTCGCTACCCGGTGTTCCCAACGCGCACAGTGCGCATGGAAAACGGAACGGTCCATTAGCGCGTGATTAATTAAGTATTAGCTAATTTTTTTAAAAAAATGGATTAATTTGATTTTTTAAGAAACTTTTGTATAGAAACTTTTTATAAAAAAACACACCGTTTAGTAGTTTGAAAAGCGCACGCAAGAAAAAAAAGGGTTGAGTTGGAAACTCAAAATGAAGAACAAAGCCTAAATGTGAGATTGAGTGTTCGACTCCCACAAACACATGGTTTTGCAAAATTCGAACTCCCGATAGCGCATGGTTGTGCAAAATTTTTTTTCCTCCCCTCATGAATCTCGAGGCAATCAAAGGATCACAAATTTGAAAGTTTTGTGAAGAAAAAACTGGCGAAAATTTTTTAGTAATTCCGTGAATCATAAGCTTGTAATACACCTAAACACGTTCTGATTTTTGACCAACCGATCTGAATTAGGATCAAGCCCTATACTTGACACATGTACTTATATTTACGACTATTTTTTTTATAATAGACGACATACCCAATGACAACAAGACATCCGTGATAACTTCGTATTCCGGCCAAAATAGTACTGGCCATTGGCGCATCAGCAACTGGTACATAGAAGAGAAAAAAATCAAGTGCTGATTATTTCTTGATACAGAAGATCCATGTTTGCCTTTTGATCCGTTCTTGACCACTAAATCTTCATGCCCTCGATGTTAGCCCTTCCGTCAAGTTTGGCCGAGAAGAAGCGGTTCATGAAATCCTCGTAGGCCATCGACTTGTACACCGGCCTGCCGCCGTCCATCGTCACGAGCTCTGACAGAGGCCCGACCATCGCGTCCCAGCATGCCTGATGGAACACCGCCGCCGAGATGCGCTCCTTCTCCGGGTGCACCACCGCCCTATGCTCAACGCTCCTGTACCTTCCATTGCTCAGAATCTGCAAGCAGCAGCCATGTTGGTTTGATGATTAAGCTAGAAACTGTACTGGTGTGCACCAGCAATTCAACATCGATCAGCAAAGAAAACTATTTCGGTTTCAGATCGATGCATCAGGTGAAAGCCTGGTCAGTACTTACCTCGAGCATGTCGCCGACGTTGACGACGAATGCGCCGTCGAGGGCTTCGACGGTGAGCCACTTGCCGTCCTTCCTGATCTGGAGGCCCTGCACGTCGTTCACATGGAGCAGCAGCGTCAGGCTGGTCGCGTCGCAGTGCGGCGACAGGCCGAGCACCTTGTCGGTTTGCCTGCACGGCGGGTAGTAGTTCACCCTCATGCTCTGGGGCTGGCCTCTGAATACCTCCAGGAGAGACTCCGGATCAACGCCCATGTCCATGGCCAAGAACTCCAACAGGCAGCGTGCTACTTTTGCCGTCTCTGAGGAGTATCTCTCCATGGAATCCCTGTGAAACATTTGTGTTGTGATGATGCAGCAAAAAGGCTCATTGGAAGTTTGGAACAAGAGAAGCCATGAACGTTCAGACTGAAAAACTAAACCTTCCGAACAAAAATAAATTTTGCTCATTTTTTTATTGAAATTTTTCAAAACTACTTATTTCCCATAGTCATGATCAATGCAAAGATTAGTTGTGGTCTTGTTTGTGAGGCAGACCTGAAAGATGAAGGATGGGCAGGCCAGAACCTCAAATCCCTGGACTCAGTTGGGCGAAGCCGGAGGTGTAGCAGGTCTCCCCAGTCCAACTTCTGCTTCTCCGAGACGACGAAGTGCTGGCCATAGCCTTCGTACTTGTCTGGTGGTTTAGCATACGCCTCCTTGGCTTCAAGTGGTAGCCTGAAGAACTCAGTTAAGTCTCTCCTCACGTCGCTGATCACATCGTTAGGCACCCCATGGTTGACGAGCTGCAGTTTAATTTGTGAGATCAATCACAGTTTATCTTACTTAAATCAGTGTCACCTTGTCCAAATTTGAAAAAAAAACACTATTTGATTCTCTCCCACATGGTTTGTTGATCATTCAGCTTAATAATAGTTCTATCACCTTGTGAATCATCGAAGTATAAAAGCTTGATTATATAATCTTGACGTACCTGGAAGAAACCCCAGTGCTGACATGCAGATCCCAGCTTGGCACACTCCTCCTGGGATGACTGCGGATTGAGCAGCTTGGCGAGATCGATGACCGGGATTGCCGTGTTGATGTCTTGGCCGCTGATGACCTTGTCAGTGCCAGCCTCCGGCCTGATGTACCTGTCAGGTATCTGCTGGTCAGGTCGGTTGCAAATCCGTGCGAGTTCCTGCACATTTGGCACCTGTAGAGACATGGTTAATTTGGTTTTCTCTTGCTTGCTCTTCCCACTGTGCTGATGGTGATTACTTCATGGATTCTATATATGTAGATGGAGGTAGCACTGCACATTTTGGTCATCAGTTCATCACAGAACTTTCCTTTTCACGAAGTTTAAAAAACAACTATACTTAGTACTAGAATACTAGTAATGGTAGGCGTACGGGTGCTCTTCTGTTGCAATTTCCATCCGTCCTTTGTCCAAAGTCTTACAGAAATGGTGCACGGAAATATCTTGATAGCTCCTTGCAAGATTACAAGATGCCTTGGAAATATTTTTTCCCTGCGAATAAACCCCAGGTGACATTTTCATCTATAGACTTGAGAGAACAATGGGCAGTCACAAAGCATTTTCATCCCCCTGCGCTAGCAATGAATATTGCAAACCTGCTGTTGTTTTACACACACACATAGAAATCTTTAAGCATTATCCGAACAAAAAAGAACTTACAGTGCCAAGAGCTTACTTTTTTACATGCCTGAAAGAATTCCTGGCTCTGATAGCCAGATCCCAGACTTCCACACTCCTCCTTATTGAAATCAATGATAACGATCTCCTCGGCACTATCCTCCACAATGATGTGCCCTCAAGTATCTGTTCATCTTTTTGCCGAGACATGAGAGCGGAAGATAAGATCCATGATTCAGGAGACCGTGTGCACATTTTAGATCAAATTAAGTCCCATAAATTAAGTACAAAATTACATGTAATACTCACACGTGTTAAACAATTGGCAATCTCATCATTCTGACTTGTGCAAAGCATGTCCATATCACAAATCCTTGGTGTGCCAGAAATAACGGTATCAACCTGAAACCAAAGATGAACTTAATTATTGTACTTAATTTTTTTCGCTGGGGCGATACAGGAACACCGACCAAATTTATTCAGATCAAAGGACTGAAAGGTATAAGGACAAAGGACAACAACCATTTTTGCTGCAACAAGGGGCACAATTGCAAAAGGTGTTCAGGCCTTCAGCCTTAGCTTGTAGTACCACCGATTAACAGTGCCAAACCGGATGTAACACGTTGCCTTTGTTTTTCTAGATACACGGTAACTTTTTTACCTTTAAGAAAGCCTATATCAAGTCTTACAGAGCACACCGGGAACACCACTTTACAAACAAACCAACCAACCCAAGCGCCTCATAATAAAATCAAGATATACTACTATCCACACAAAAAAAATTGAAACTCCTGCAAGTTTTTTTTCCTCTGAGAAGCTAAGGGGCAATCATGGATTTAGCGCTGCAACCGTATAAAACGTGTTATTGCTTCACTACTGATCAATCCTGCAAGTTTTCCCTAGCTTCCTAAATCAGAAACTGGCAATTTCATACTGTACGGCTGTACCAGAACAAGCGAAGAAGTAGAGCAGCGGGAGCAGAATCGCACCTCCAAGGCCCCAACGCGCACGGACTGAGGGGTACGAGCAACCGTCGATGGGGCTCGCCGTTGAGCCGCCGCCGGAGCCGCTGCACAGCGCAGTTGGTGAGGCCGTCAGGTGCTGGTGCGCCGCCGCCGCCGCGCTTTGAGAGCCGCCGGTGGCCGCCGGCAGAGGGGCACGGTGAGGCACTGGGTGGTGGTAGGTTTTAGAATTTTTAGCATTTTTAATTTTTATTTTTTAAAGATTTACAAAAATAATTTTAGGTTTGAAAATATTGTAAATCTAATCTCCAATCGCTCTCGGGAGGGCGAGATTTAAAAATCGCCCTCCCAGAGGACGATTTTGCTGACTTGGGGGCCGTCTGCCACGCTGTTGGCGCAGAATTTAGACTCGCCCAACAAGAAAACGGGTTTCACGTTTCCACGGCGGCCTGGGAGATCTGCTTAACTCCAGTGCAGGTCTAATGGCTTGCCTAGGTGCGTGTAGGGCGTGCCAGTTGATTTGATCTGCAATCAACAAGATTAAACAAATAAACCATGTGAGAACCGATGGCCGATCGGCCGATAGGCCGATGTTGCATCGTGGAGGCCTAGCCGATAAGGCAAACCTAGATCGTCTTACTTGACATAATAAATTGATAAGAATAATAAAGTAAATCTAATCTCATTGGCCCATATTAACATGTTTATGGCAAATTACTGGAATCGACCGATGAGGGTTGCATGAAGGTAAATACACTAGCTAATACTTTAGTGCGAACTTATACAAACCAATCGGCCAATATAAATATACCAACCACAGAGAGATCCTGAGAATACCCTGTAGCCGATATATGTATGTTCACCAATCCGCCTGCATAAGTGGCAAACACATGCAAGAACATAAAATAATCACATGCATTAGGTAAGACCGGCTGAAACCCCGGCGCTATCCTTAATTACAACCGAAAGCAGACTTTGTGTTAGATCTCAAAACAGGACTAAGGTCGATAGCAACTCAAAGTGTGGATTGAAACTTAACACAAAGAAAATCAAGCCGTCGATTGCTTTTGGGGATGGTAGATGCATTGAATGATCTAACCAAGCGCAATAATTAAACCGCCGTCAGCAACAAACCCTAAAATGAATAAATCGCCGATGAAGCATAATTGAGACACTTGTCAAGATCATCCAAAACATGATAAACGACGATCACATCATCAAGGCTTAACGTGTCTAAAGCGACACGCTAGCCCCGACGATGCAGATCGTCGGGCACGAGTTCTTACCTCTGCTCCGGGGAAGCAAGAACTCGTCGAGGACGTCCTCTCGTGAGGTTTGGCGATGCGCCGAAAGTAGATTGAAAACAAAACTGTTTGTTGTATTCTGTTGTGAGAGAGTTTCTATGTACAAACTACTGGGATATTTATACCCGTGATTACAACAGGGTCTTTGTAGGACACGATCTTATCTACGACTAACAAACAAGTCTTTGCGGCAGACTCTTGCCACAGATCAGATGTAAACCTACTTGATTTACAAGATACAATTGCCTAAAACCGAGCTTTATCTCTATTTGGCAACTTCCTTGAAGCTTATCTCGAGCCCAGACCAAGCCCACGCTAACTCTGTCAACTTGCAGCCTGTATCGGCCGACAACCATACTGAATCCGTATCGGCCGATACACTCCTCCTGTTAGCGCTTCTCTCAGTCCGATACGTTCACCGAGTCCAATACGATACTTGGTCCGACTCCAACTTAATCCTTTCTCTCTGCTTCGGTTTTCTCTTTCTTCTCCGGGTCGATTACGAAAATCTGCTGTTAACACACGCGTCGTGGTTTTTATGCGAATAAGTCCCTTGTCGCCCTCGGCAAGGGCGATTTTTCCCTGTAGTAATAGGGGGCCGCCTGCAAAAGGGCGGTCGCCCTGGCAATTTTTTGCCAAATCTCGCTCTCTGGAAGGGCGATTTTTGGCCACCTCCCTATATAATCCCAGTTCACTGAGGAGGCCGTCATTTGCAGCGCTTGAGACTCCAGAAGAAAAAACAAAGAGAGAGGTGAGGAAGAAGAAGGAGAGCGGCGAAGCCCTGTTGGTGTACATACTCGATCCCAGGTAAATGCAATATCCCACTATATGTTTGTGTTATTTATTTTGTGTTGAATATTAGAAAAAAAGAATTTTTTTTTGAATATTTGAATAGTTGTTTAGTAGTCAGATCTAGATTTATAATTTAGGGGGTTTGACCTAGGACGAACTGATTTAGATGAACCTACGTAGAATATATTCTGATCTATGTCTATATTATTTAAATAGATGTGTAGCACTATAATCTGGATTTAAAAATTAGGGCATGATTTATTTTAGCCAATTTGACCTAGGACAAACCGATTTAGATGAACATATATAGGATATATCCTTATCTATGTATATATTTCTTTGTGTAGAATTTTGTTTAATATTTGAATAGATGTGTAGCACTTAGTTCTTGATTTATAAATTATGACATGATTTATTTGAGATAATTTGACCGATTTGAATGAACATATGTAGAAAATAAGTACGATTGACGGTAGATCTAGATGAACAAACCAATTTGGTATATTTTAAGATCTAGAACAGAGAACATATTGTTATAGAATTTAACTTGGGCAAAGATTGATCTAGGCAACATTTTCGTAGTATGAAATAAACTCAGTTTGAATCTGTTTATCAGGCACAATGGCAAGTAAGGTCATATTTCAGATAGTTCACGGTGAAGGCAACGTTAGATATGGTCGAGATGGTGTTGATCTGTCAGAATTTAGTATGAAATCGAAGGGCATCGATAGGCCAGCCGATAAAACATTTGAGTCAGTCTATAGTTGGTTACTACGTGGATTTAAAGTGGATATAAAAGTGAACACAACATCCCTATCCGTTGTAGTCAATCGTGCAACAGAAGGATAATATTGGGAACTAATGCCTATAGATAACACTGAGTCCTGAAGACGTTATGTGGAGATAGCCTTTGAAAGGTCCTGGCCCCTTGTTATTTTTGTAGCATTGCATGAAATCGATAGCAGTGTTACGGTGCAAATAGAGGATGGTCAAGGTCCTAGCAATGCTGTGGAGAATGTTGGACCATCGATGCGAACTGGGGGTAATGAAGCAAGGTTGGAGGAGGCAATAGGCGTGGTGGACGAGGGGGAGAGAATCGAAGCAATTGTTGAGGAAATGGAGAGGGAAGATTCTGAAAATGAGTAGGCGGAGGACGATGAATCATCGGACGAGGAAGAAGATGTAATGCCCGTTGATTGGACAAAAGCTGATTTCTCTCAACTTGTTATCTCAGAGGGGCAGCAAGCATCCTTTGAATACAAGGATAACGAGATAATCCAGGGTGCCAGGTATGCTCATAAGGAAGACATAAAAGAGACGGTAAAGCATTGCGCGGTCTCCTTGCATAGAGAGTTTAGGGTGGTGAAGTCTACCAACTATGTGTATGACGTGAAGTGCACGAAGGATGATTGTCCGTGGCGTGTTCATGCATATAAGGAAAAATGGAATGACTATTGGAAAGTGAGCATTGTTGGTGAGCACACATGTTGGTTGCCAGGGGTTGATAAGTATCACCGCAACATCACCTCAGCTTTTGTTGCCGGTGAGATGTACAGCGATGTTGTTTGTAACACGGACTTTGAATCGAGCTTCATTATTAGGCACATTGAAAACAAATTCAAGTATACTCTAAGCTACTACAAGGCTTGGAGGGCGAAACAAAAGATTTTGGAAATGAGGTATGACACATTTGAAGCATCGTATGATAACTTGCTTCGTCTGTTAGGCACCATTGCTCAGAGAAACTCCAATACCTATTATGACATTCAGACCTTTCCGTCGTCTAATGACCCGAGCAAGAGCGTGCTGCAAAGAGCCTTTTTCTCGCTGGGTGCTTGCATCAACGCATTTGTGCATTGTCGCCTTGTGTTGTGTATAGATGGAACCTTTTTGACAGGCAAATACAGAGGTCAGATACTGACGGCGATTGGAGCTGATGGGAACAACCAGGTGTTACCTATGGCGTATGTATTTGTCGAGAGTGAGAACACCGAAAGCTGGTATTGGTTCTTGGAGAGAGTTCGCTGCCACGTCATGCGTATGAGGCTCAATGTTTGCCTTATTCATGATCGTCATGTGGGCATGTTGAAGGCAATTGACTACCTGCAGAATGGTTGGCCGGAGAGGGGACTTCCAGCTAGATGGCATGATGTTTGGAGTAGGTGATGCATGCGTCATATGGGAGCCAATTTCTACAAGCAATTCAAGAACAAGCACCTGATGGATCTCTTTAAGAGGCTATGTGGTCAGAATCAAGAGAAAAAATTCAATGAGTTGTGGAGGAGGTTGGATGAGTTGACAATGAAGCAAACAGACGAGCAATCTCGTCAGCCACAGGATGATGATCCTCCAGTACCTCTTGATCCACTACATGATGACCCGCCAACAATGAGAAGAAGGTCCGCATCATCAATACATAATTTCTCGCAGTGGATAGAGAATGAACCGAAAGAAAAGTGGTCTCTGTTGTATGACACTGACGGGTCTCGATATGGTATAATGACAACCAACCTGGCCGAGATGTACAACTGGGTGATGCGAGGAGTGCGAGGACTCCCACTGGTTGGTATTGTGGAATTTATCCTTCATGACACTCAGGCATACTTCAGGGACAGATACAAGAAAATTGCCCCTTCGATGGCTGATAACAACATTGTATTTGGAAATGTGGTGACGAAGTATATGCAAGACAAAATAGCAAAGACTATGAAGCACAAAGTTATTCCCCAAGGTACCCAAGTTCATAAGTATGAGATCATGTGTGTCGACATGAGAAGGCGCGGAATCAACCGCGTTCAAGCTGTGCAGGAATGTGTGCTTCATGCGGAGGGCGGTTGCAGTTGTAGCTGCATGAAGCCCAAGCTTAGACATCTGCCTTGCTCACACGTACTTGCAGCAGCTGGGGATTGCGGCATACTTCTCGATAGCTATGTGTCACCCTACTACAGGAAAGAAGCAATATATCATACATGGAAGGAGGAGATATATGGGTTCGGGATATCTGGATCTTACACAATTCTGAGGCCACAAGTGTTCTACATTCCAGATCCATCGAAGTTAAGGCTGAAAAGGGACGGCGTCAGTCGAGACGCATCAAAAACGACATGGACAAGTCGGAGGCAGAGGGAGGACTCTACGGTGTAGCAAATGCGATGAGCGCAGGCATACTTACAAGAAATGCCCAAAGAATTCGCAATCTCCAACTGTCACAGGTTCGGGTCTATCTGGACAGGCAATCGATGGCAACCGTCCATCGAGAGAAGGAACAACAACGAGGCGACCACGTCCTAGGCGTTCTCGTGCGACGACTACGTCGTCGGCTGGCGATGCAATGACTTGATTATTTCTGTCAGCCTTTTAGTCTAGCGATGATCCAATTGATGTAATATTTATAATGTTGTTGTCATTTGTCATGTGTGTAATATTTATCCCTGTGAGACATGAACTATTGTAATATTGTTGTCATTTGTGTAATGTATCTTTAGCGTTATGAATTACCATTTTAATGAACAATATGTGTAATGTTTTTTTTCGTTATCAATTGCTTATTTCTAATCACTCTTATGTATGCAGGTATGGCGGACGATACACCAGCTTTCCTCAGTAAGGGACTAGACAGGAGCCACCGTTCGTACTTGTCGGCGGTGCAGGGTGCGCAGCTTGCCACCTTTCGTCCACACCCGTCGCGCGAGTTGCTGCGTGCCGATCCGCGACACGTTCCGTGGTATGATCAAACTTAATTACTTGATGGCATTTTTTGGCTTCACTGTGGTACTAATGTTCAACTTGACGGTATGCAGGTTGCGTGAGGCAGGCCTGATCGCGATAAGCAGGCTTGTTGAGGCGCGGGCGGACGAGAACGACCCGGCGAAGCGCTGGGATGCGGACCGGTCGCTGCTGGCTGCTTTGGTAGATCGGTGGCGGCCGGAGACGCACACCTTCCATCTACCCTGTGGGGATATGGCACCTACGCTGCAGGACGTTACGTACCTGCTTGGGCTTCCACTAGCTGGGGAGGCTGTCGGCCCAGTGGACGGTGGGGGTGGCTGGAGGGACGATATCACGGAGCGATTCGCTCCCGTGATGAGGCTACCTGGGATCCCGGCAGTTGCTCCCCTGAACACTTACACCACCGCCGGGCCTACGAAGGCTTGGCTGGTGCAGTTCACAGTAAGTTAACTTTTACACTTTGTTATTTCCTAGAAGTCTTATGAGTTTTAACATCGTTTGCTTTTTGTTGTAGACCGATAAGCTCCACCCTGACGCCGACAAGTATTCGCTAAGACGCTCCTTAGAGGCGTACCTACCGTGGATGTTCGGTTGGGTGATGTTTACCAGCACCACCGGCCACGCAGTAGACAGGGGCCTGATCCACTCCGCCCGGGCGATCGAGGATGCGGAGCTAGGCTGCGTGCCGCAGTGGAGCTGGGGTTCGGTAGTCCTCGCAGCCACGTACCATGCGCTGTGCGAGGCCTGCTGCAAGACGGATCCTGAAGCGATATTCGCAGGCTGCCATCTCCTTATTTAGCTCTGGGCAGCTGAGCGGTTCGCGATCGGCCGACCGATCGTCGACACCGCTGTGTACGATTCAGGACCCGCAGCTGACGACCCAGCTGACGGGCCGACGATGGGCACGTACTGGTGCCGCCGCAATGTAAGTACAAATTGTTTTCATTTCAAATTTCAGATTATGTGCGACTGATGTTCTGACCAGTTGGTTCTCTGTGTGTCGCAGCGCCGTTACGCCCACGTCCAGGTCAGACGGAGCTACCCGGAGTTCGTCTTCGAGTTTGACCGTCTGCAGCCTTCGGACGTCGTCTGGGAGCCCTACACGCAGCAGGTGGTCGCCGGGAGAGCACCTCTAGGTCTGTCTTCCTTGTGCACGCGTGACGCGGCGTACTGGTTGACGGTGGTGCCGTTGATGTTCGACATATACGTCGAGCCTCACTGCCCTTACCGTGTTATGAGGCAATTCGGACTGAGGCAGGGGTTTCCAGTGAACGTACCGATTCCCGTCCCCCCCAGGACCACCAGTGAGTACTTCTCTTTAAACTTTACTATTATTATGTCGACTACTTTTGAACGTTCGATGACCATTATGTTATTTGTAGGTTGACTCGACGGGGACAGCAGGCAGGGACACTATGGATACCTCGGATCAACCCGTACGTGGAGGACTGGTTGGTAGCCACCGAGGAGGTGATTGCCGAGATCTACCCACACTCCGAGGAGAACTACACTGCTTACCTTCGGTGGTACTTGCCGCGCACACGTGCCCGCGTGACCTTCACCTCGGCCGCTCCACAGCTACACCAGGCAGGCGTCAGGGACACCTACCCCGTGCACCCTGACCAGGAGTACTTCATGGGGGTACGTCCATGTATCTCGCACTTCTTACTTTCGTACTACGCGATTGGTATATATGAGAGTGACAAACCTAATTAATAATGATTCCCGCAGGCTGACGTTGCACGCGCCATGAATGCCGACATCAACGCAGTGATGTTGAGGTTGGACGCTAGACTGCACCTGAACGACGTTGAGCAGAGGTTTACGTTCGACCGGATGCAGACGAAGATGCGTTCGATCTTGCGCGTCTTCTCTTGTCGTTCGGCCGTGGACGCGGTACCTCCGCCGGCAGCTGCAGTTCCACGTCCACGCGGCTCGACACCAGGATCGACATCGCACGGTGCTGGTGCGTCCATAGGTTAGTTTCGTACCTTCTCACTATGCGAAACCTTGGTCATGTTATTACAAACTGAATGTCTAGTAGGTCCGACGCTGCCGACAGGACACTCTGCTGGAGTGAGTGGATCGTCGATCCCTCGGCCGTTCGTGACTCGGCCTAGCACGTCGGCCTTTGTTCGAGCGAGCGGTTCGTCCATCCCTCCTCCCTTCAGTCAGCCGCGAGGTGAGCAAGCATCTTCCGATAAGTACTACAAACGTACTAGTTGTCATGACTGTTGCTTAACATTTGACATCTCCAGGAGGATACTACTCGGCTGGGATTTTCCGTTCGGGCGCATCATCGTCGCAGGCGGGCAGGTCCGGTGCTGGTGATGCAGGGGGGTTTGGTGTGGGCGACGACTTCGATGACCTGGAGGACCTAGAGCAGGACGTTCTCGGCACCTCTCAGCTTGGTGGAGCACCACTACCACAGAGCCAGGAGCAGCCATAGGAGACGCCCGCACCAGATGTCCGCGCTGGTCGTGCCGTGCCCGCTGACAGGCTGACGTACTCTCAGGGGCACGTTAGGGCGCATGCTAGGAGGGGTAGGGGTAAGAGGCCTCGCCAGTAAAATATGAGTGCTACCTGTTTGTAATATTTACACTTAGTAACTTTGTGTTA
Organism: Oryza officinalis; assembly: GCA_008326285.1. Lineage (NCBI taxonomy): Eukaryota > Viridiplantae > Streptophyta > Magnoliopsida > Poales > Poaceae > Oryza > Oryza officinalis. Next base: position 39,050,184 of record BDMV01000010.1, on the reverse strand, counting down.
CCTCTTTGTATATAACTCTATTCGGTCGTCGCACTCATATGTTACGAAAACCTTTCATGTCATTCGCTACATCTACTCAACGAAACGACAAAAAACTTTTGGCACGTGACAGAGGTCTACGATTGGTCGCTATCAGTTTTTGGCCCGTGACAAATGTTTACGATACGTCGCTATCATCTTTCGGCGCGTGAAGGCGTCCCGACTCAGCTTTTGCCGATGCTTTGTTCGACAGAATCATTCAATTTGCGCTGCCGCGTGAACGTGTTGTCAAATGCACACAATAAGTGAACTCATGTTAGATGGATATGTGCCTCTGCTTCCTCCACTATATATTACGTAGGTCCGAATACGCGCTCTTCATATCTTTCTTCTACTTCCTACACTTCTACATAGAATGGATCATCCATTTGCTGAGCGTCTCGACTAGCGACTCCATCCTTTGGGCGGTTTGATTTCACTATGGTGTGACTGTCCGTTGTGCCATTGTGGGGATGCCTGTATACTTAAGTCGTCCCTCAACTCAGAAACTCGGGGGAGGCGATTCTTCCAATGTGCCAACATGGATCGGGTATGACTTATGTGCTCCGATTTCTAGTACCAATTCTGAATACGCAAAACGCTAACTTGATCGTACATCATGGTAACATGTTACGTAGGCATATCGTTGGGTGTGCAACTTTGTTGAGTGGATATATACGGAGATCCCACGAACCGATGGAACATGTTCCTACCCACTTAGCGAAACAAGGTCAGCCTACCTTCGGCGGAAGGCTGAGTACCAACGTCGAGTTGCTGCGGAAGCTTTGGATTGGCCTCTGGATCATCTCGCACTACCCACATGGCGAGAACGTCTAAAATGCCATTGTGGTCTCCGTTCCCAGGTGATAAGGTCCATTAGACATGCAACTCGAGGACAAAGATGCTTCATGTGTCCTGAGATTGTGGACGATGATTTTGTCATGAGTATCATTTTTTCCTAGTCAAGCTAATCACTTCTTTCATTTTCTAACCCCTAACGTCATAAATGTACAACCAGGAGGATGTACGTCAGTGTCGATTCGAAGAGTGGATCGATACGGTTAGACCTGCTTCGATTGGTCTGACGGTAATGCAACCTGAGTTGACCGAACAATTCATTCAGGCATGGATGGAGTACGAACGTCGGACCGATATCGCAAGCTTAAATTGGAGGAACAACCCACTAGGTTTCCCTAAATGGTCGGAGCGTCCCAGGTGCGGTTGTAGGGATCGTTGCAAGATGGCTACCTCCTTTGAACCACGAACATATGGTAGGAGATATTTCATTTGCCCCAACTTAGACAACGACTTCGTTGTACGTCTTTCGTTTTATCAATCCCGTTAACGTCTTCATTGTATTGCCACTCTAACTGACAACATGTGTTTCTTTAGCAGAGCATTCAAAGGAGGTACGGATTCACTATGTGAATCGACAATGTCATTCCCCAATATAACGGCCTAAAAGTAACTGAATGTGAAACACAAATGGAGTACAACGGCGGGAAGGAAAGGGAAAATGGAAGACATGCTAAACGTTGTAGAAGGGTTCCATAGAAAAGCCAAGGATCGACTCGTCGAGTCCGATTAATTTGTATCATGTATGCATGGGATAGGTTCTGCGGTTTAATTACGTGCAATAATTCTTATGAAACATATGCCATGTATTGTATCATTCATATATGCTGAGTTATGCAACAATGTGGCACATAGCTGCTGAACTATTAGAATAATACTTAACTCTAAGTGATAAAACTATTGTTGCCCAAATTAGAATAATACTTAACTTAGACAAAACATGTTAAATATTGTACATGTTATCCTCTACTTTATTTATAAATGACATGGCCAAACTTCCTTTAGATTGGGAACAATACATATTATGGAGGAATTATTGAAAAAAAGCGATCCGTATATGCCACCTTTAAAGAATTTAATTGGTTAGCATAATATAATATCTAATAAATACAAAATCAAATAGTAGATATTCTGTTATGAAAGAAAGAAAACATTTTTTCAAGAATCAAGATTCGTAATCAATCCTTGCCTTGTTTACTAACTTTCTTCACCAAACTACAAGCGTGGAACTTTGCTAGTTCTTAGGTTTCCGAAAAAGTGTAATGCAACAAAAAGTGCTTCGAATCAATTTTGATTGGGGTTAAAAAAGGAATTACAAAAATAAATTTAGGAAAGATTTCCTTTTCTTAAGGACCTCGAGAGTGGTTTAGGGTTTAATGTGGGCCCAGCCAGAAAAAAATCGCCCTCTGCAAGGGCGGTAAGGAGGCCGCCTGCAAAATTGCCAGGGCGGCCGTCCTTTTGCAGGCGGCCCTGCTACAGGGAAAAATTGCCCTTGCCGAGGGCGACAAGGGACTTATTCGCATAAAAGCCGTGACGCGGCAGACGGCGCTCAACGACCGTCTGCCACGTCAGTAAAATCGCCCTTTGGGAGGGCGATTTTTAAATCTCGCCCTCCCAGAGAGCGATTGGAGATTAGATTTGCAATATTTTCAAATCTAAAATTATTTTTGCAAATCTTTAAAAAATAAAAATTAAAAATGCGAAAAATTCGTAGGTTTTAGCTATTCCATGGGCCAGGGATAGTGGATTGGGCCGCCTGTGGAGGCCTGGGAGACTGGGAGTGGGAGAAGCCTAGAGGAAGCTGTGGACATTTTGCATTTATGCCCCTCTTCCAAGGAGGTTAATTGTAGAGGAAATTCTGAATAAAGAGAGGTTTTCCTGCGGGTTCTTGCAATTCTTTATGGAGATTTCAAGAACAACTTTAAACTCTCAGTCTCTTTTATAGCCTATTTATTTTGTTTTTTTTTCTTTGGGGTCCTTGGAAAATGGAAAGGTAAACAGAAATACTTGAATTAATTATTAGTTAACAACTGGAAATGCCTCACAAATGCTGTAAAATATTTCAAATTGTTTGACCAAATCCGGTTTCAATTACAAGTTTACAACAATTGTAACCTGAATGAAATCTAAACCTTTTAAGATGACAGTTTAATCCTCAAGCCCTCGAGGTGATTCCTTCCGTCGAGCTTTGCCGAGTAGTAACGCTTCATGAATTCCAGGTAGCCCATCGACGTGTACCGCGCATTGCCGCCGCCTTCCCCGAGCAACTCCGGCAGAGGCCCGACCACCGCGTCCTGGCACGGCCGGTGGAACACCGCCGCCGAGACGCGCTCCCTGTCCGGCCGCACCACCGCCCTGTGCTCCACGCTCCTGTACTTGCCGTTGCTCATGATCTGCATGCAGACGCAGCAGCAGGCAACACATGAAGCCAAAGAAATCATCCGAGGAAGATGTGATCGAGATCGTCGACGGCTATGTTTTTCTCGCCGCCATTTTTGGTCAATCGGTCACCTCGAGTATGTCGCCGACGTTGACGACGAACGCGCCGTCCGGAGGGGCGCCGACAGCGAGCCACCTGCCGCCGGGACTCCTGATCTGCAGGCCCGGCACGTCGTTCACCTGCAGGAGCAGCGTCAGGCCGGCAGCGTCGGTGTGCGGCGACAGGCCGACCACCTTGCCGGCCTCCCGGCACGGCGGGTAGTAGTTCATCCTGATGCCCTGCGGCTGGTCCTGGAACCTCTCCAGCAGCGACTCCGGCCTGACACCCATGTCCTTCGCCATGAACTCGAACAGGCATCTCGCCACCCTCGCCGTCTCCGACGAGTACCGATCCATCGAATTCCTGTGCACATGCAAGTGATATGTGATCGCAAGAACCAAGATTGCTTTCTCTTTTTCAACAACACGCAATCAAAACTGCAAAAGATTTGATGATTATCACAAGCAGTTTGATCTGCTGATCGATCGATCACCTGAAGGATGGGGGATGAGCAGGCCAGAGTCTCATGTTCCTCGACTGGCCGGGGTGGAGAACGAGGTAGAACATGTCAGCCCAGTCCAGCTTCTGCTCCTCCGACACCACGAACGCCTGGCCATATCCCTCGATGCTGTTGGGCAGCTGCGAGTACGCCTTCTTGGTCTCCAGTGGCAGCCTGAAGAACTCGGCTATGTCTTTCCTCACGTCGCGGATCACATCCTCTGGCACGCCATGGTTGATCAGCTGCAGCTCATCGGTTCAGTTCATCCATGTCATGAGTCAACTCTTTGCTATCTCTCACTACTACGTTTCAAAACTTCTCTGATCAAATTCAGTCTGACAAGAAATAATCTGCATACCTGAAAGAATCCCCATTCCTGACAGGCAGATCCAAGCTTTGCAGTCTCCTCGTCCGACGACAGTGGATCGAGCAACTTGCTGAGATCGATGGTAGGAATCACAGCAGTGCAGTCGTCCCCGCCGATGACCTCGTCGGCGTTGGCGTCTGCTCTGATGTACCTCTCAGGTATCTGTTGATCTGGATAGTTGCAGGTCTCTGCAAGTTCCTGAACATTTGCCACCGGCAGAGATCCTGTGGTTCTTGCATGAGCCATTGCTGTCTCCCACTCCTGTTCTTCCTCCTCCTGCAGGATGCAGCGCAGTAGGTGTAGCCGTCGTGTTGGTGCACTCCTGGCAGACAAATTGTTTTCAGATCAAGTCTTGTACTTTTCATTTGGAAGAAAGTGTGATTGTATTTGTACTTAGCCGGCCATGTAGCATTAACAATTAATTACTCCGTTTTATATAAGTCATTTTAATTTTTTTAGTTAATGTTTTTAAGTTTGACAAAATTTATAAAAAAATATAGTGACATTTTAAATATAAAATAAACATACTATTAAGATATATTCAATGTTACATATAATGAAACTAATTTAGTATAATAAATGTAGCTAAATTTTTGAAGTTTGGAAAAAAAAGGTCAAAACGGTTTATATTATGAAACGGAGAGAGTAATTAGTGCTGATGATGCTAGCATGTTGTAGACTAATTAAGATATAGGAGTGTTGGTCAGACACTCAAGCTCATCGGAGAAAATCACATGCGTGATCTGTCAGTGAAGTCTTAGTTATATTCAAATTGGACTTAACAATGTCTCACCTGACAAAAAATTGGTGATGGATCTCATGAAGTATTAAAAAAATTGCTGCATTGAACTGATGAGGTCCGTCCAAGGACATTTTTTCCCCAAAGAAAACATCTGCATATCACTTTCAGAAAATTTCTCTTGAATGGTCACCTTCAGAAAACCACTTACACGTGCCCTTTTTTTTTTCGTGAAACAAAGTCTAGGCCCATATTTGGGTGGGCCGAGATTGAGGCCCATCCGTTCGAGGCCGCAAAAAACGAAACGGTAGGCCTGTAATAAGCACGCGTATGAGAGCCCAACTAGCCCATGTAGTCTGACCACCAAATTCCCCGTCGAATCGTCGCCTCGTCGGCGGCCACCGCCCCCGCCTCCGCCGCGCAAATGGGCAAATGCGCAGCGTGGCAGGGGCTGCTCCTCCACCGCTCGCCTCGCCCTACGCCGCCGCCACCACATGGCCTCCACCCCCCGCGTCGCGCTCTCGCCGAGCAAGCCCCGATGCCAGCAGAGCAGCAGCAGCCGCCGCCGCCGCCTCCTCCTCCTCTTGCCCCCGCCAACGCCACGTTCTCCCGCGTCTTCCAGCTCTGCGCCCAGGCAGGACGGGAGGCGCTCGCCGCCGGCCGCGCCGCTCACGCGCGGATGGTCGTGTCCGGGTTCGTCCCCACCGCCTTCGTCTCCAACTGCCTCCTCCAGATGTACGCGCGCTGCGCTGGCCCCGCGTGCGCACAGAGGGTGTTCGACGCGATGCCCCGCCGGGACACCGTCTCCTGGAACACCATGCTCACCGCGTACTCGCACGCGGGGGACATCTCCACCGCGGTCGTTCTCTTCGACGGGATGCCGGACCCGGACGTGGTGTCGTGGAACGCGCTCGTCTCCGGTTACTGCCAGCGTGGCATGTTTCAGGAGTCGGTTGATCTATTCATGGAGATGGCTCGCCGTGGTGTTTCCCCTGAACGGACAACGTTTGCTGTTCTGCTCAAGTCGTGCAGCGCTTTGGAAGAGTTGTCACTTGGTGTTCAATTCCATGCATTGGCAGTAAAGACAGGGTTAGAGGTCGATGTCCGGACTGGGAGTGCTTTGGTGGACATGTATGGCAAATGCAGGAGTTTGGATGATGCACTTTGCTTCTTCTATGGTATGCCTGAGAGGAACTGGGTATCATGGGGTGCAGCTATTGCAGGATGTGTTCAAAATGAGCAGTATGTGCGTGGACTAGAACTGTTCATTGAGATGCAGAGGTTGGGGCTTGGGGTGAGCCAACCGTCTTATGCCAGTGCCTTCAGATCATGTGCAGCAATGTCATGCCTGAACACTGGTAGACAGTTGCATGCGCACACCATAAAGAACAAATTTAGTTCTGACCGAGTTGTTGGGACAGCCATTGTGGACGTGTATGCTAAGGCTAATAGCTTGACCGATGCTAGAAGAGCATTCTTTGGGTTGCCCAACCATACGGTGGAGACATGCAACGCCATGATGGTTGGGCTTGTACGAGCAGGGCTAGGAGTTGAGGCCATGGAACTGTTTCAGTTTATGATTAGGTCTAGCATTGGTTTTGATGTAGTCAGCTTATCAGGGGTTTTCAGTGCTTGTGCTGAGACTAAGGGTTACTTCCAAGGGCAGCAAGTTCACTGTTTAGCAATTAAATCAGGTTTTGATGTGGACATCTGTGTCAATAATGCAGTTCTCGATCTGTATGGGAAGTGCAAAGCATTGATGGAAGCATACCTTATCTTCCAAGATATGAAGCAAAAAGATTCAGTCTCTTGGAATGCAATTATTGCGGCTCTTGAGCAAAATGGGCATTACGACGATACTATACTTCATTTTAATGAGATGCTGCGCTTTGGTATGAAACCAGATGATTTCACTTATGGTAGTGTTCTTAAAGCTTGTGCAGCTTTGCGGTCTTTGGAGTATGGATTGATGGTGCATGGCAAAGTTATCAAGTCAGGCCTTGGTTCAGATGCTTTTGTAGCAAGCACTGTTGTTGACATGTACTGCAAATGTGGCATAATTGACGAGGCTCAAAAACTTCATGACAGAATCAGCAGGCAACAAGTTGTTTCATGGAATGCCATTTTATCTGGGTTTTCACTCAACAAAGAGAGTGAAGAAGCCCAGAAGTTCTTCTCCGAGATGCTAGATATGGGTCTAAAGCCTGATCATTTCACGTTTGCCACTGTTCTTGATACTTGTGCGAACCTTGCCACCATTGAGCTCGGGAAACAAATCCATGGTCAGATTATCAAGCAAGAGATGCTGGATGATGAATATATATCCAGCACTCTTGTAGATATGTATGCCAAATGCGGGGGTATGCCAGATTCACTGCTAGTGTTTGAGAAGGCACAGAAACGGGATTTTGTATCATGGAACGCTATGATATGTGGATATGCGCTCCATGGGCTAGGAGTAGAAGCACTCAGGATGTTTGAGAGGATGCAAAAAGAGAATGTAGTGCCAAACCATGCCACTTTTGTTGCACTACTTCGAGCATGCAGCCATGTTGGGCTGTTCGATGATGGCTGCCGCTACTTTCATCTGATGACTACCCACTACAAATTGGAACCACAGCTGGAGCACTTTGCTTGCATGGTGGATATACTAGGACGCTCAAAGGGCTCACGAGAAGCTGTGAAGTTTATCAACAGCATGCCTTTTCAAGCAGATGCAGTCATATGGAAGACTCTCCTCAGCATTTGCAAGATCCGTCAGGACGTTGAGATTGCTGAACTTGCTGCCAGCAATGTTCTACTATTGGATCCTGATGATTCTTCAGTTTATATCCTTCTCTCAAATGTATATGCGGAATCAGGGAAATGGGCTGATGTTTCTAGGACAAGAAGGCTGTTGAAGCAGGGGCGTCTGAAGAAGGAGCCTGGTTGTAGCTGGATTGAGGTGCAAAGCGAGATGCATGGTTTCCTTGTAGGAGATAAGGCCCATCTGAGATCGGGTGAGCTATATGAGATGCTGAATGACTTGATTGGTGAAATGAAACTCTCTGGATATGAACCTGATGCAGCTTCTTTTGTTGAGGTCGATGAAGAGGGGAGTGCACCAGAGCACGATGATTTGCTTGGAGTTGTTGGTGCTAATCTGTTGTGAAGCTTTCAAACTATTGTATTTTGAGTCTCTATAGATAAGTTTGACAAACCCCCCTAGCAGAGACAGTGGTACTACAAAAGATGCACAGGAACTCCCTAACTGTTTGTTGCGGTTATGTCAGTACAAGCATGTTCTTGTTGATCTTACAGAGACATGCAACTGGAAACTATTGGCATGGCATTAGAGCAAGTAATGGCATGTCCCTGTAGTGAGTGATGTGGAGTGATGAACACATAGCTTGTGCCTGATACAGGTTTGAATAGAGGCCTTTGACCAAAAGTGCAAAAGAGTAAGTGTACATGCGGTGCCACACCCTTTCCTCAGGACAGAGATGCACAAATGATACACAGGAAGTAATACAGACCGTCCCCAAACAACATGCACACAGAAGGAAAAAATGGTTCCTATAATGAGCTCGCTGATTTTGTGTGTGTACAACAGAATCTGAAGATTATATACTTATGAGCCTGATATTTTATGAGAAACTTCAAGAACAGGACGAGAAGTTCGGTTCAACTGCTGTCCAGAAAAGATCCATTGTCCTTGGCTACATGTGACCAAGAGAGGCATAATTTTATTCAGATCATGCACACTCCTTGGCTACATGTCCTTGCCTACATTTGTATTCCACAAAACGATTGCAATCATTGGTAGACAAAATGAAGTGCTATTGTTACAAAACATTGCAGCAGAAATATGAGGTATTGACATTTCCCTTCCAAGAACTATTTAGGTTTTATTTTCCCGAGCAACGCAGTCATTCGAACATTAATTTAGAAAGTCATGCCAACCCATGGTACAAAAAATTGGACTGTTTATGACATTATTATTGCTGATACTGGTGAGGATTATTTATCTGAGGGTGCAAATTGATGCAGTGTTTTACATTGTGTAGTTTTCTTCTGTATTCTGCCACCATTGCCGCCCCCTTGCTCTTCAACTTATGGCTGCAATATGTATTTTGTCTCTTTCCAGCTTTGATTTTGCTTTTTGCATAGAAATATTCAATCTCATTAAAGAAAAATGTTTTGCTTGAAACATTTTTTCTTTTTTCCAAAAGAAATCTAAATTCTTTTGAAATCTAATGATTAGATGAGCGGCGGATAATAAGGACCCGCACAAAAGAGTTGCATAGCTTATATTTAACATCATACTGACATGCATCATTAACCACAGTATCTGGCAGGACATGAGGTTTCATGTTAGTCTAAAATTCAAGGTGTTGCCTCAATCATATTATCTTTTCCCCAGCTACCCGTACATTCTGCTCCATGACTGTGTATTATATTATGGGTAACAAGAGGTTGATTTGTTTACCGCTCTATTACTATCTCAGGTTGTGCTATGTTCTGTGCACGCCAATCTCAGTGATATTGAACAAAGAGATTGCTTATAGGAGTTTGCTCAATGATGGGGAAAGAGGTTTCAACTACAGCTGTGTTTGATTCAGTACGTTTGCTTCCCCAGAATCATGAGCTGCCTGAAACAATTTGGTAGTTTGGTGTAGTATTCAAGTTGATTGTTTTTTTTTTAAAAAAAGAAGAAGCACACAGTGGTTGCTATTTGCCATCAAATGCGTGAATTAGGATGTGTAACGTTCATGTTGTTTCTATTGGTTTCCACTTTCAATGGCTAAAATCCTTCTAGTCCATTTATGTCATATATGCATAGTGGATCTTGCTTTATACAGTCCATGGTTTCAGCATCAATATGTTCTCTTTGACTGCTTTAGTTTAATTGAGGGTTTCACTGTTCACATATGATATGCAATGCCTGAGTTAAAGATTCCAGAAAAGGCTGAATGACAACAAAAAAAAAATCAACGACGAGCACATGTAGTTATATATATTTATATCTAATCAAAGCATGTGATGGGAAGATATATGGAGCATTAGCTGTTCACACATATATTCTACATGTTTAGTTTGAACTGATGTTGTATTATCATATACTCTCTCCATTTCATATTATAAGTCGTTTAATTTTTTTCCTAGTCAAACTTAAAGAAGTTTGACTAAGTTTATAGAAAAATATAGTATATTTTCAACCCAAAACAAACATATTATCAAAATATATTCAATGTTAAATTTAATAAAACTAATTTGATAATTTAGATGTTGCTAAAATTTTCTATAAACTTAGTCAAACATAACAAAGTTTGACTAGGAAAAAAGTCAAACAACTTATAATATGAAACGGAGGGAGTAGTTAATTCTTCTAGGCATCAATGTTCATTTTTCTTTTCTGTTTCAGGTGTTTGCATCATAACTTGCATCAAGAACAGGTTGTTCCTGATATATGGTACAAGACTCAAAATATCAGGTAAATCATCATTGTAACACAGGATTATTTGACCTCTAAGCAGCAGATCTCAGTGGACACAGCCCCGAAGCAGGTTCGTGTCAGCATCTCAGGCATCATGGTCATAGCTACTGGTCCAGCTTTAATGTCTCCACTCGGCTCTTTCCATCAAGCTGTTGTGTGAAGATTTGTTTCATGAAATAATGGTAACTTATTGATCTGTACTTCACTTTACCATTTTTCACAAACTCCGGCAGAGGGCTGATCACCATATTCTCACACGGATAGTGGAAGAGTGCTGCTGAAATTCGCTCTTTATTTGGGTTTACCATGGCCCTATGTTCAACACTTCTGAATGTTCCGTTACTCAGGATCTGTATATATAAATAGCACATCACTCATATGAGTACAAAGGTGCAAGAGAAGCAGGCCATCCAACAACAATGTTCAGAAGCGGAACATCTGTTGTGGACGAGAGAATATAAATAATTTGAAGTTAGGTATTTTGTTTGGTGCTTTGGCAAGTTTTTTAGATAATGGGAGCTTTTATTGAACTCATCCAGATGCATCAAGGTCCTTTGACAAGTGAAAGCATAATTTGTTATTGGTCATTACCTCAAGTGTGTCGCCGATGTTAGCGATGAGTGCACCACTTGGAGCGTCTATGGATAACCACTTTCCATCTTTCTAGATCTGCAGGCCCTGCACATCGTTAATCTGGAGCAGCAGTGTCAGGCCACCCGCATCAGAGTGTGGTGAAATGCCTAAGACCTTGTCAGCTTGCCGGCACGGTGGGTAGTAGGCCATCCTTAAGCCTCGAGGCTGCTCTTCAAATAGGCCTAAAAGCGACTCTGGCTTAGCTCCCACAGCCTTAGCCATGAACTCAAACAAGCAGAGTGCCAGGCTTTTAGTCTGTGATGAGTATGCATCAATGGATTGCCTATTTTCAGACATCTCCGGTTAAGAAGAGACAGATGCCTATCAAAAGCTAAATTGCACAGTTTTTGGTAGATCACCTGAAAGATGTTGGAGAAGTGGGCCAGAACCTCAAGTCCCCTGAATCGCTAGGATGGACATGAAGATACAGCATGTCTGCCCACTCAAGTTTCTGGTCCTCAGAGAAAACAAAGCTCTGTCCATAGCCTTCTAGGCTATTGGGTAGCTGTGTGTACTCCTTCTTGGTGTCCAGTGGCTGGCTAAAGAAATCAACAATGTCTCTCTTCAGGTTTGCTATCACTTCATCTGTCACCCCATGGTTAATGAGCTGTAGTTTATTCCATAAGTAATGTTTCCATTATACTAGTTGCACAGCTCAAACTGAGCTAGAGCTACTGACAGGACATGAATTTATTCATTTTGCGCCCACAACTTTATTTAATTATCTGTAGCGTCTTTAATCAATTTAAACATTTGTATATACAGTGCATTTGCAAATAGGTATCTGTTGCTTTCCAAAGATGAAATGCCAAGAACCTAAAGTTACATGCCTGAAAGAACCCCCAATACTGGCAGGCAGATCTCAGCTTCATGCACTCCTCTTCTGATGATTGCGGAGAAAGCAACTTATTGAGATCGATGATCGGAATCGCCATGTCACCTTGATAGTTGTTGATGACCTCCTCAGAACTAGCCTCTGGTCTGATGTACCTTTCAGGTATGTGTTCATGTGAACCATTGCAAGTTTCTGCAAGCGCCTGCACATTAGGCACTGGGAGAGAACCAACGGATCTTGCTCCCGCCATTGCAATTCCTAAGTTTCCGCACCAAGTGTTTTCTTTTCTTTTCCTCTTTTGGCTAGCAGTTGTTCTGGGTTGCATATTGCATATAACGTGTAGAATATACCCATATTTATAGACCTTCAGAAGAACACTCACTTGATTGTATGGTTTACACTAGCTAAATCATGGCATAAGAGGAACACATCTATGTCAAAAGGGACTATTTTTTAGATAATGGATAAAAAATCTGGCTTTTATATCCACTATATGGCCAATTGAAAGCGACACATATCAGAGACGGGGAAGGCACAGTCTCTGATCCTGATATGGCTTCAAGCTCTTCAATTGTACACTATCTTCCATCTTCACGTCAAAAGAGTCCTTGGAATTTTCTCCATCAAGTGTGACTCGCCTGTCGTCAGCGATGACTAACCGTGGAGAAAAGCAGGGTGATGTGGAAAAAGTCCTTGATGTTCTCAAATTCCAATAACCTTGTATGTCTGCTTCAACTGATGTGGACGGGACTGAGGGATACTATTGCGGTGGTATCACTACACTTGGAGCAGGTGGCATAGGAGTTTTTTACCCAGGAACATGAGTGACGGTCTAGTCTACGAATTGATATTGATAACCACTAATTTCTAGTTTTCTGGGATGAGGTTTTTAGATAGTTCTTTTTTGGCTGTGTGCATTTCATGTAGAGACCGGTGATAGGCTCAGTTGAAATGTACCATCTTGATGTATTTGACAGAGTCTTAATAAAACTTTCATTATTTAAAAAAATTGATGTGAACAGCTGTACCATTCCTCTCTCAAAAGAAGAAAAGGTTGAATCATGCTACAGAACAATCATTCTCTCTTAATTCTAAATAAGAGAACATGATATCCTACGGGCATGTTTAGTTTGCCGCCATTTTTAACCTTACCAAAATTTGCCAAATTTTGATAGGGCAACAAACTAAACACACTTCAACTATTACTATCTTGCCAAAATATTTTGGCAGTTCTAGAAACTTCTTTTCTTAAAACTCTACTAAAATTTGGCAAAGACATCAAATTAAACAAAGTCAATACTACCAAAATATAGTAATACCAATGTGTGCCAAAATTTAGTATTATTAAAATTTTGTATGGTTAATTTGGGTAACAAAGTGAACAAGCCCCACAATTCCCCCCAGCAGAGACAATGGTACTACAAAAGATGCTGATGCAGGAACTCCCTGTCTGTCTGTCGTGGTTATGTCAATATAAGCATGTTCTTAACTGGAAACTGATGGCGTTAGAGCAATTAATGGCCATAGCCCTGTAGTAAGTGATATGGACTGATGAACACATAGCTTGTACCTGATACATGCTAGAACGGAAAGGCTCTTGACCAAAAGTGGCAGAAGAGCAAGTGTACATGCCGCCCCATTCCTCAGCACATGGATGCACAAAAGAGACAAGAAGTAACAGACACTCTCCCCAACCAACATGCTTACAAAAGGGAACAATGATGCCACTGATGGTGTGTGTGTGTACACAACAGAATCTGAAGATTATATATTGTGAGTCTGATTTTTATAAGAAGTTTGAATAACATAGGACGAGAAGTTTGGTTCAACTGTTGTCCAGAAAAGATGCAAGGTCCTTGGCTAATGTGACCAAGAGAGGTATAATTTTATTGAGATCATGCAGCTTCTGTAGATCTCAGTATGTTTGTATTCCACAAAGCAATTATGATTATTGGTAGAAAAATTGAAGCAGTATTGTCACAAAACACAGACTTGCAGCAGAAATATGAGGTATTGACATTTCCTTTCCAAGAACTATTTTAATTTTATTTCCTGAGCAGCGCATTTGTTTGAACATTAATTTAAGGGGCATCAGTTTAAGTCATGCCAATCTGGTACATAAAGTTGGACTATTTATGACATAATTTATCATTCCTGATACCCAATGATTATTATTTATCGGAGGGTGCAAGTCGATGCAGTGCTTTACATTGTGTAGTTTTCTTCTGTATTGTGCCGCCAGTACTATGCCTTTACTTTTCAACTTATGGCTGCAATGTGTAATTTATTTTCCAGCTTTGATTTTGAGCAATGTCAGTATCAGGCAGGACATTAGGTTTCATGATAGTCTAAAATTCAAGGCGTTGCCTCAATTATATTGTCCTTTCCCCAGCTGCCCGTATGTTCTGCTTCATGACTGTAATCATGGCTACAAAGAGGCTGGTTTTTTACCGCTGCTGTCTCAGGTTATGTTCTGTGTATGTCAATCTCAATGATTACTGAACAAAGAGATTGCTTTGTAGGGGTGTGCCCAATGGTGGGGAAAGAGGAAGGCAGAGTTCCAACTACAAGTGTGTTTGATTCAGTACAATTTTTTTCCCCAGAATCATGAACTGCCTAAAACATGAATTGGTAGTTTACCGTAGTGCTCAAGTTGATTGCCTTTTAAAACAAAAGGAAACACATGTACCATGATGTTTGCCATCAGATGCGTTAATTTGAATGTAACACGGTGTTCATGTTTGTTTCCATTAGTTTCCCCTTTCAATGGCTAAAATCCTTCTAGAAATCCATTATGTCATATGTGCATAGGGGATCTTGCCTTGTGCAGTCTGTGGTTTCGGCATCAATGTGTTCTCTTTAGCTGCTTTAGTTCAATTGAGGGGTTCGCATATGATATGTAATGCCTGAGTTCAAGATTCGAGAAAAAGGCTGAATGATCAAGAGAAAAAAAAAACAATGACAAGCGCGTGTAGTTATATGTATATATTATATCTAATTGAAGCATGCGATGGGAAGATATACGGAGCATTAGCTGTTCAGACATGTTCTACATTTATTTTGCATGGAGATAAATTTTACAATTTATGTTCATATTTATCCACTCCACTTTGTTACTAATTCTTTTCATGTTATAATTTCGAAATACATGGCTGAGCAGTAGGGACCTAATTTGTTAGTTTGAACTGAAATTCTATTATCATATAGTTAATTCTTCTAGGCATCAATGTTTATTTTTCTTTTATTTTTCGGATGTTTGCATCATAACTTGAGTACGGGCAGTTCCTGATATATGGGACAACACCCAAAATTTCAGGTAAATCATCCTCATAACACAGGATCATTTGACACCTCTAGATATAATAAGCAGCAAATCTCAAGGACATAGCCCTGAAGCAGCTTCATCTCAGTATTTCACTACACTACTACAGGCATCATGGTCATGGCTACTGTCCCAACTTTAATATCTCCAGTCTGTTCTTTCCATCAAGCTGTTGTGTGAAGAATTGTGTCATGAAATCATGGTAACTTATTGATCTGTAATTCACTTTACCATCTTTCACAAATTCCTGCAGAGGTCTGATCACCATATTCTCGCACGGATAGTGGAACAGTGATGCTGAAATCCGCTCTTTATTTGGGTTTATCACGGCCCTGTGCTCAACACTTCTGAACTTTCCGTTACTTAGGATCTGTATATATCAATAGCACATCACTCACATCAGTACAAAGGTGCAAGAGAGGCAGGCCATCCAACAACAATTTTCAGAAGCTTTTAGGTATGTTCTTTGGTGCTTCCACAAGTTTTTCTAGATAATGAAAGCTTTTATTGAACTCAACCAGTTACGTCAAAGGTGCTTTGACAAGTGAAAGCATAATTTGTTCTCGATCATTACCTCAAGTGTGTCGCCAATGTTAACGATGAGTGCACCATTCGGAGCGTCTACGGATAACCACTTGCCATCTTTTTTGATCTGTAGGCCCTGCACATCGTTAATCTGGAGCAGCAGTGTTAGGCCAACCACATCAGAGTGTGGCGAAAGGCCCATCACCTTGTCAGATTGCCGGCACGGTGGGTAGTAGGTCATCCTTAAGCCTCGAGGCTGCTCTTCAAATATGCCTAAAAGAGACTCTGGCTTAGCGCCCACAGCCTTAGCCATGAACTCAAACAAGCAGAGTGCCAGGCTTTTAGTCTCTGATGAGTATGCATCAATGGATTGCCTGTTTTCAGACATCTCCAGTTAGGAAGAGACAGATGCCTATCAAAAGCTATATTGCACATTTTATTTGGTAGATCACCTGAAAGATGCAGGGGAAGTCGGCCAGAACCTCAAGTCCCTTGAATCGCTTGGATGGACTTGAAGATACAGCATGTCTGCCCAGTCAAGTTTCTGGTCCTCGGAGAAAACGAAGCCCTGTCCATAGCCTTCAAGGCTGTTGGGTAGCTGTGTGTACTCCATCTTGGCGTCCAGTGGCTGGCTGAAGAAATCAACAATGTCTCTCTTGAGGTTAGCAATCACTTCATCCGGCACTCCATGGTTGATGAGCTGTAGTTTATTCCATAAGTAATGCTTCAATTATACTAGTTGTACAGCTCAAACTGAGCTAGATCTACTCACAGTACATGAATTTGTTCATTTTCTGCCCACGACTTAATTCATCATATGTAGTGTCTTTAATCAATTTAAACATTTTTAATATACAGTATGCACTTGCATATAGGTTTCTGTTACTTTCGAAATCTGAATGCCATATAACCTAAAGTTACATACCAGAAAGAACCCCCAATACTGGCAGGCAGATCTCAGCCTCACACACTCCTCTTCTGATGATTGCGGAGAAAGCAACTTATTGAGATCGATGATCGGAATCGCCATGTCACCATGGTAGTTGCTGATGACCTCCTCAGAACTAGCCTCTGGTCTGATGTACCTTTCAGGTATGTGTTCATCTGGACCATTGCAAGTTTCTGCAAGCTCCTGCACATTAGGCACTGGGAGAGAACCAATGGCTCTTGCTCCCGCCATTGCAATTCCCAAGTTTCTGCAGCAAAGTGCTTTGTTTCTTTCTTTGGGCTAGCAGGTGTTGTAGGCTGTATATTGCATAGATATCCACATATATAGACAGACCTTCGGAAGAACACACTTGACGGTTTACTGTTTATCTTTCCAGGTGTTTACACTTCACACTAGCTAAATCTTGCCATAAGTGTAACACATCTATGTTGAAAGCGACATATATCAGAGATGTGGCAGGCAGTGTCACCAACCACCCAATCAACAGACAAAGATCAAGTCTCTGATCCTGACTGATATACCTGCTTCAAGCTCTCCAATTGTACACCATCTTCCATCTTCTTGTCAAAAGACCCCTTGCAATTTTCTCATCTAGTGCTCCTAGCCTGTCGTCAGCGACGACTAACCGTGGATAAAAGGAGGGTGATGCGGTAAAAGTCCCGCTTTCTTAAAATGCCGATCGACTTGTCTGATGTGAATAGTTATATCATCCATCTATCTATCTATCTATCTATCTATCTATCTATCTATCTATCTATCTATTATATTATTAAGACAATCTTAAAAGAAGACACCACATTCGCTATAAAGGCTAAAAATTTTCACAATAATTAAAGAAAAAGAAAAATAGAGTTCAAATAGAAATACAATTTACAAATAAACTGAAATTCAGAATAAAAAGGAAAGATAATATGCAGAGTCCAGATAGAAAATATTAGAAGAGATCGATTGCAGCTAGCCTATTCTTTCCTACATTATAACGGTAAAATCATGAGTAGATAACTAAAATCAAACAACTGTTAATGGCAAAATTTGACATATTTCGTTAAAGGTGGAGCGAGATTGATGGAGTGATTCTAGTAACTAATAACGAAAAATTACATCGGCTGGAGACGTATTGGCAAGCGTGTATCGGATGAAAGGGATTAGAAAGTTGCTAACAGGAGACAGGAGTTCAAGTTCTTGTTGGATTCGGTTGAAGAGATTGAAGATATTACTAAAAAGGGATCAAATTCAAGAAAAAAGCGGCGTGGACAATTATCTATTAATTAGGCAAGGTTGTTTATTTTTTAATATAATTTTAGGAAAGATTGGTTAGAGTCCGGTTTGGACTTGTAATTTTTGCTTTATTAAGAAAGTTTGTGTTCATGGGTATAAATATATACTCCCAGGGTCTTGTAAATTAACAACAGTTCAATATACACTTTCGGTGCATCGCCACCCTCTCACGAGGTTTCTTATTCTTGACGAGTTCTTGTTTTCGAGTTGGGCTGCATCGATTAGGTTCGATCTTCATCAAGAAGTAAGTTCCATCTATAATTGCTTGTATCGACGGGTCTATGGTTTCCATCGGTTAAGTTTGACACTCTAAACCGGTCAATACAAGCGCTAATTTATCATATACATTGCTTAACCTAGATCGATAGTATTGTTTACTTATATCGGCCGATTCCGTCTCGGTTTGTTAATATCGGCTAAATAGTTCTTGTTGTTTTAAATTGATTAGTGTATCAACCACCCTGAAAAACAATCAAAAGTTTATTTAGACCTTACTATTTTGATTATAACTTAGTGTTGTATCAATTAGGTTTCTACTAAGTTGTTATCAAAGTTGTAAGAACTAATTTATTCTTTGCTTGTCGATAAGGGTAGTATCGGGGTTTCAGCCGATGTTACCTGGTATAACTGTTTCTTTTTAAGATTGCATGTTGTTTTTAACTTAATGCGTTATATCTATCATCTTATATAAGTTTATCAATCCTTTAAATCTATTAAGCTTGCTGCCAGTATTGCATTGTCTCGGTTAGGTCTGATTTGTTGAGACTATGGTTTGTTTAATAGATTTAGTTAAGTTTAATATTCTTATATAAGGTTGTATCGGAGTTATAGCCGATACGTTATCTTTTGCTACTCAAGTTACTTCATCGGCTATGATATAAGTTCATATAATTATTAATCATCTAATCTTTGTTACTAGCAACTAATACTGTCTATGTTAAGTTCGATCTATCGTAGTTGCTTGTATTTAAGAGAAAGATTGAATTAACAATTGCATGCTATTTGTCTCTACAGCCGATTGTAGTTGCCTTGAGTTTAATCCATATTTATTTGCACACCGGCTAGTATCTAGATCATATAATTATATAACAATTGACCTTAATATTATCAATTTTATGCTGCATCGATTGGGTTCGACCTATAGGATTGGTTTTGTTAAAGAAAAATTGTTCACGATTATATTCAATCTAGATCTAGTCTATGAGCAGCATCTTTTATGACATATTGTTGATTCATTCGTGCATCGGCTGATACGATACGACATTGGCCTATCGGTCGATCGACTATCGTTTTCTAACGTTTACCATTGTCTATCTTATGTTGGTTATAGGATTAAACCAACTGACACGCCTTAAAATCAAAGTTTTTAGACCTGCACTGAAGTAAAACAAACCTTTCAGACCACCGTGTTTTGCATCAACAACAACATATATGTTTGCATGCATGTGGACCCTGGAGGCGGCTGGAGCAATCAAATTAGGAGAGTCGGACATGCTTGCATGTCGCATCCCGCATGCATATGGCCATAGAGACTGTAATCAGAGACTTGCACACTGCCTACTCACCCATGACAGAAACAAGCAAATAGATGTACTCTATTAAGAAGCGCTCAAAGTTGGTTGGAAAAAATATAGCGTGTTTCAAAGCAATAAAAAATAAATTAATAAGTGGCAGAGCATATATACGCCGTAAATATATAACCATGCAATATTCAGAAGAAGATAAACAGTTGAACAACATATATACATATAGCATGTCATATACACAAGCATATAGAGGCAGGAATGTAATGCAGTTGTTAACTTTGGTGGCGCGCGAAGTGCGATACTCCGAACTATCTATCTATTATTAAAACATCTCAAAAAAGCCACAATATTTGTTTTAGAGACTAGAAATTCCCGGATTAATTAGAGAAAAAAAATAAAAAATAAGAGTTCAATTAGAAATATAATTTATAAAGTACTAAAATTTGAAATAAAAAATATTTAAAGAATGATTAATTAAAATTAGAAATAAAAAATAAAATATATTGTAAATTTGGATTTTAATACGAATTCTAAATAAACTTAAATAATTCATTAAAATTCGAAATTAAAATATAATAAAAACTCGACCTAGACGCTATACATTTCTCACATTAGTCAGAGAAAAAAAAGTACAAGTATAACTGCATTTAGAAATAAGTGAAGTTCAGGATAAAAAAAGGAATATTGAAATAAGAGTTCTAGAACATGACATGAGATTATGTAAAAATCAAAATAAAAAATAAAATAAATTCTAAAATTGGATTTTCAATAAGAATATCATTAAATTTTAAAAAAACTATAATAAAAATTTACTACATACCAAGAGAAATCCATAGCAAAATACAATATATAAATATCCAAAAGTAAGAGTGTCAGTGTTATGGATAAGACATACCCAATGATCTTAGATTGGGCTCGGCGGGACCCACCATATACCAAGTCTTATACGGAATCATACCTCATATACGGAAGGTGTTCCGTATAAGAAAGGAGAAGCAGAGTTCGAGTTGGAAATTACAAGGACTACTCAGATTGTATCCATATTTATCTTTCTAGTTCTACTTGGACAAAGGGATATCTGTAGGTATAAATACAAGACCCGATAGGAGGAGATGAGACACACAAACCAATATACGCTGACAAACACCAACATAAGGGATAAGCCTAGATAGACCCGATCTAGAGCCACAGAGGCCGACACGAGGGATCTGGTGCTACCCCGATATCGCTAAGTTCATATTCGACGAGGAAGACTACCCCGCCGTCTGCTAAGTGTTGAAGATCCATGCCGCCAAGTCGACGATGGCTAGATTAGGTTCTCCTAAATAATGTACTCGTGTGATTCTGATATATAAGAGCAACACCGGCTTCGGCCAACAGGAGTAGGGCTATTACCTGTCAAATAAGGGGCCCGAACCTGTATAAAAATCCCTGTCTCCCGTCTCTTTTATCTCAATTACGTATATACCTTAGTTCCAACAATCCTCATACTCTACAAATATTGTAGTCATGATCTACTTCGTCGACATTGGCGCGCCAGGTAGGGGGATTTTGGTGCTAAAAGGTTTCGACAGATGGGTTTCAAGAGGCGGATTCCCCGATGATAAACTACTCGACGACTTCAGCTTTAGGAAGATACGACCCAACCGAAGTATGTTCTTCAATGGATTGGGACCCTCGTCATCTCAAGCTTCATCAAGTCATCACCGCTATGGAGTTTTCAACGAGGGATACTTCAACGATTTCGATCTCAGGAGATCTGACCCGACCAAAATACATTCCTTGACCAGATCAAAATCATCGCCGCTAATAATTCTATCTATCAAAATCGACCAAGCTTCAAAGGCATCGTCGCCGCAGAAAACTACAGTTCAATACTGTCAACCACGAGGCTTCAATCCAGTTCGACTACTTCCGAGTTGGTTAACATCGGTAAACAAGGTAATTAGTATATTGATTTTAGGTAATTAGTATATTGATTTTTTAAATCAATCTACTGATTTTGTAGATATATCCGACATGTATCTACAAAGGTACACAATATTTTGTACAATTTATTGTACCTGTTTCTAGATCCATAATTTATTATGTTTACCTAGAGTATGTTTTTTATACAATGTTGTGCGAGCGCCTCCTATGTTAGGCTGACAGCAGTATAATACTGGGGGCTCGCTGTGTTTCTTTCATATAAATCATGTTTGTTTACAGTTTACATACTACCTGATATTTAATCTGAATATGCTCATTATATCCTCATAATACTATAAGATTCATACAGTTTTTTAGTACACGCTTGGTATTCTCTGCTATATATCTTGCCTTCTAGAAAATATTTTTCAGGAACAATCGAGTGCTTGAGTAGGTAGCGGTCGAGTACACCCCATTATCGAGAACGTTCTCGAACAAATACGGAGTTGTTGGACCAAACCTACCAACAGACACCGATGACCTATCTCACGTTTAGCACCAGTCATGTCCGAACTATTTGTGAAAAGGTTGTTACGGAAAATCCCCTCACGAACGTTGTCAGCTTGATCACTTGGCATGATTGTGAACAGATGTCCGATATGCTACAAGTTGGGTATGTGAGTCATGCTGACCACATGAGATGCACATGTAATAACCAACTCTAGCGCCCCTAAGAGTGGTCGAGGGATGACTACGCCTGGTCCTTGACCAGCGTTGTAGCAATTCTCCCACCACCTCTACGGGTGGTTGAGTACGTCTACATACCTGGCCCTTGACCAGCGGTTATAGTGATTCTTTCACCACCTCTACGGGTGGTTGAGTACGTCTACATACTTGGTCCATGACCAGCAATTGTAGCGATTCTTCCACCACCTATACGAGCTGTTAAGAATGACTACATACATGGTCCTCGATCAACGGTTATAGCGATTCTCCTACTACCTCTGTGATTTGTTGAGTACGACTACACAACTGGTTCTTGAACAGCGTGGTAGCGATCTCATCACACCACGTGCATCAATCTCTGTAAGTGTTTATACATATAAAATGTGCAATATTTGTCCGTTGGTCTCCTTTTCTTATTTCGCTACATCTCGAAATCGATCCTACTATCCTCTTATGCTAGTTTGGCAAGCTTTGGGGTCCCATGGACCTCGGTTGGGGATGCCTAGCACTGTGAAAGTTTGTCAGGCCATATAGAGTTAAACGACCAAGTTAGATCTGGTCATGTTAGAGTACCCACTTGAGCGTATTAATCGAGCCGTGTAACCGGGAATTGGTTTTTCCAACTTCACGGCTGGGGGCTAGGAATTCGCTGCTTCAGCATAGTTTGTTATAAGATTTAACCTGCCTTTGTGGAAAACAACTTTTTCATAAAGACAGCTGGGGGCTAGGAAGGATTACCATACTTCGATTGCTATGGGCAGCTCCCGTGAGAGTACTCTTTTATTGTCATAAATAGATTCAGTTTATTTTTTATTGTTCAATTCATATTTTACCCCCAAGCGTTCGCTCGAGGGCTTTTTCTATCTAATAATTTGCTCTGAGTAATTGATTTTAGGAGAGTCAGACATCAGAGCAATTAAGTCAGACATCAGAACTTTGTCGCATACTCCGCACCTACTCGGCTGTCTGAGAATGGTTGGTTGAGTTCAATAAGGGTTACTGGATAAAACAATTATGTACTCGCCGAGATGAAAGCTTTTTTTACTTCAATCCAAATTTTTGATCAAGACTGGACAGGGAACTTAGTCGCATACTGTCACGCCCCAAACTGGCCCCGAACGGAGGCCAAAATAAGACGATCCAAATTAACCTGTATGCCTGTACCAGTCCCAGGAAATAGCGCTGGTACAACAGGAAAATAGAATATCACAACAACAGTGGTCTCTTTATTAAGAGTAGAATTACAACCAAGGTTGAAACTACGGACAGAACCCGAGTTCGCAACAGCATTATAAAAAGGCGGAAGCGAAAAAAGCAGAGACTGGCCCTAAGCCACAAGCAAAGCCTTGGGGAAAGGCCGAAACCCTACTACTGCTCATAGTCGGCTTGCTCCTGGAAGAACTCCTCTTCAGTAGGGTCCAACTCTTCGTCTTCGAAAACTAGGGGGTTATTTATATAGAGCAAGGGTGAGTACGGGAGTACTCAGCAAGTCAAGGGAATTAAGTGTTTGATGCAAGCTTCAAAGGAGAGCCAATTATTTTTCACATTCTATTTTAGTTCAAGACTTTGGGAAACAACTAAGTGAGTGCTTCAATTATTTTTCACATTCTATTTTAGTTCAAGACTTTGGGAAACAACTAAGTGAGTGCTTCTCAACGACACGGACGAGAAAGTGCGTCTCATCCGGCCGGAGCAGTGAAATTGTATAGATTGATTCTGGTCGGCACGAGAGGCTCCCTGCCAATCGTTCACCGACCCCGGCTGCACCAGCAGCCACAAGTCAAGCACGTCGGCACGAGAGGCTCCCTGCCAATCGTGTACCGACACCAGCTGCTCCAACAGCCACAAATCAAGCACGTCGGCACGAGAGGCTCCCTGCCAATCGTTCACCGACACCGGCTGCTCCAACAGCCACACTCAAGCACAGAAGGGGTTTCTCACACCAACAGTAGTTCACAAAGTAGCCAATAAAACTACGCTAAGGAATCACCTCACATCCGCCCATGACCATGGGCATGGCTGTTCGAATAGTTGTTAACCTCTGCAGAGGGGGTACACTTTATCCACACGACGTTACTAACCCCGAGTCACCCAGCCCGTGCCTCTCAGCCACGTCTGGCGACCTTGAGGCTTTCACGACAAGGCATTTCGAAAGCCGACTCAGCGTCATCTTATGCCAACGGGAGGGGTCCCACGGACCAATACCAGGTTAGGTCCCAGACCATACTGTGCCAGGAAGCCTAGGGGTCCTCCCCGACACCACCCCGGCGAATTCACTTGTCCCTTGGCATCAAGATTTCCCTGGCCTAACTAGTTACTCAGCCAGGGACGTCCCATATCACCCATGTGGTCGTACTTGACATATGCTTGGATGTAATTCCCAAGGAATCGGTCCTTAGAGCGAGAACAGGCAGACCGTACCTCCAGTACGTCTCCCGCACCGCGAGTTTTAGAAACTCAATTTATTTTCAAGGCACCGACCCAAGTGTCGGGTTTTTCCAAGCATTTTGTAAACTCAAGGTTTACCCAGTTGATCAGTTTTAAATTTGGAGGGGAGTCTCGATATTCGTACGCGAGGTGCGAATACCGAGTCCTCACCTGAGGGGTGACAAGGGGTGATAGGGTATTCAATTAATCAAGGAGGGTGAATGCAGCAATTGGGTAGGACCTGTCGGTTGTATTGCAAACCGGGGCCAAGTGCCAAGTGTAACCTAATTAATGCATAGTTTGTGGAATCAAAATACTTAATTTTAAAGTTATAGGTTCAGTTGATCAAAGGTGACTTGCCTTGCAAGAGATCTTGAGCTTCTTTCTCAAAATCCGCGCACTGCGGGTCTTCAGGCTCCGAAGCTACACGCGAAACGAGGTGACTCAACACAACGATAAAAAGAAAGCCCTATTAATGACCACTAAGCGTGCCATTAGATAGATAGATCTCAATTTTTGAGGAATTTTGAAAGTTGAACGGAGTCAATCGGACGAACGGTTGAGAAGATATGAATTTCCTAAGATTAAATGATTTTCTGTCTAAAGGAAAAAGGAATTATTAATTCCCTGGAAAAGAAAAAGAAAAGAGGGACTTGAATTGGACTTTTAATTTTTGGGCGGCTTGGTGCGGCCCAAAAGATTGGCGCGGGCGCGGCCGAACGGATGGGCCGACGCCCGAAGAGATCGGCCCACGACCGATCGGCGCAGGAGAGAGAGGCCCATGGGCCGAGGCCGAGGGAGGAGGGAGGCCGAGTGGGCCCAGCGGAGTGGAGGCCGATGGGCCGGGGTGGGCGTAGCCCACGCGGGCGGCCGGGATCGGTTGACTGAGGTCCATCGCGCGGGTGCTAGGGCGGGGCCCGCTCGTCAGCGGTACGGTCCACGCGGACCGGGCGCACGGAGGGAGAAGGGGCCGTCGGCGCTCACGTGGCGCCTACGTGGCTGCCACGGAGGCCAGCGGGAGGGGGCGAAGGGGAGAACGCCGGATCGACGGCGGCAACGGCGGAGGGGGCTCGGGCGGCGCAGCGCGAGCCCGGCGGAGGAGGGGGCACACCGGTGCGAAGAGGGGAGAGAGGGAAAGAGAGCCACCGGCTCGGATTCGCGCGGGGAAGACCGACGGCGGCTGGCGACGGCGCGAGGCGGCAGCGGCAACGGCGGCGCGGGGAGGGAACGGAGGAGAGGGGCAGCGGCCATGGTGGCGCCCGGAGGGAGTCCTACGTGGCTAGCTAGTGCCCTAATATGCGAGAGGGAGGGGGAGACGGAGGGGGAGGGAGAGGTTACCGCGGGAGGCGGCTTGTCGGGAAGGGGACCGACGGCGCGAGGCGGCGGGGCGGCACGGCTTCAGCCGCGGGAGAGGGGGAAGATGGGCGCCGGGGTCCTCCTCGGCGTCCTCGGGTGCGGCGGCGGACGGCGAGGGCGTCGGCGACACGGGGAGGAGAGGAGAGGCGCTTGGCGGGAGGACGACAATGGCTGCCGGTGGAGGGAGATTTAAAGGGGGAGGAGTAAGTCGGTTCGAGGGGGTGGAGGTCGGTGCGGCGAAGGCGGTTCGCGGAGAGGGGGAGAGGCGGTGGAGCGCGGGAGGGGACCGGCGCTGGCGCTCTTCGCGCTAGCGGCCGAACGGCGGCAGGCGTGACGTCGGCCGGTCGGGGGAAAAGGGGAAAAGGGGGAGAGGAAAGGGGGGTGGCCTCGTTGTCGCTTCGGGCAGGGGCGCGCGCGGGGAGAGAAAGGGGAGGGCGCGCGCTCCCTTGGCGGCACGCGCGCAGGACGGCGGGGCCAGGAGGAGGCGGTCGCCGACGATGAAACGGAGAGAGGGAGAGAGAGAAGGAACGGCGAGAGAGAGAGAGAGCGGGAGAGCGGGGTGCTCTCTCTCGCTCGGCTCAGGTGCGCGCGGCGCGCGTGTGACGCACGTGCCCGACGCGCTCGGGCCGAGCGAACCGGGCTGGCGAGCGTGGCCTAGCGGGGAGAAGGGAGGCCGAGCGAGCGGCTGGGCCGAGCGGTGGCCCGAGAAGGGAGGGAAGGAGGAGGGGCAGGCCGAGGGGGAATCGGCTCGGGTAAGGAGGGAGGTAAAGCAGACTTTCTCTGAGAAATTGAATTGAAAGGATTAGGGTTCGGATTTGAATTCCGATTTCGCGGTTTTCTCTGGGATTGAGACGAGAGGGGCAACACGAGATCCAGGCACACAACCAGACTCAACCGAAGAGCAAAATTTTTGCAAATAGAGTTTTTAGAGATTAGTTTTCCCGCTAACGCCGCGACAAAACGGGCGTTACACATACTCCACACCTTCTCGGTCGTCCGAGAATGGTTAGGTGAGTTTGACAACTATTGTTTTAAGGTCTTCGGTCGAGAACGTCAACTCGTTCATTTGCATTGAAGTCGGGGAGGCTACTGTCAGTGTTATGGATAAGGCATACTTAATGATCTTGGATTGGGCTTGACGGGGCCCACCATATATCAAGTCTTATACGGAATCATGCCTCATATACAGAAGGTATTTCACATAAGGAAGGAGAAACAGAGTTCAAGTTAAAAACTACAAGGACTACTCAGATCATATCCATATTTGTCTTCGTAGTTCTACTTGGACAAGGGGACATCTGTAGGTATAAATATAAGATCCCCTAGGAGAAGAGGGGACACACAGACTAATATACACTGACAAACACCAACATGAGGGACAAGCCTAGATAGACCCAATCTGGAGCCACAAAGGCCAACATGAGAGATCTAGTGCTACCCCGATCTCACCAAGTTTATATTCGAGGAGGAAGACTAACCCGTTGTTAGCTAAGTGTTGAAGATCCATGCCGCCAAGTCGACGATGACTAGATTAGGTTCTCCCAAATATTATACTCGTGTGATTCTGATATATAAGAGCAACATCGGCTTCGACTAATAGGAGTAGGGCTATTACCTGTCAAATAAGGGGCCCGAACCTATATAAAAATCCCTGTCTCCCGTCTCTTTTACCTCAATCACGCATATACTTTGGTTCCAACGATCCCCATACTCTACAAATATCGTAGTCACGATCTACTCCGTCGACAAAGAGTAATTAAATTTGGAACAAAAAATAGAATAAATTCCGGAGTCAATTTTCAATATAAACTTTAAAAAGTCATGAAAACTTAGAATAAAGTAGGAATGTAATTCAGAACAAAAATATATTAAAAACACAAAACATGTTGTCGCGATTGATATATGGGCCTAAAAAACCAACAACCTTCACTTTGGATAACTAGAAATTATTGCATTAATTGAAGAAAAAAAGAAAAGGCTATATCATCCTGTAAAACTAGATTATAAGATTGTAGATTAATTGAAAAGGAAATGAAAAGTTTCAGAAGAACTATACATATGTGTTCTATTTTAATTATCAAAATGATAAAAGATTGACAATTGAAAAAAAAAGCTCCTCGTGCTTTACAATTTTTTTTATAAATTAGTCTTTCTGGGGTCATGGGAGGACGAACGGCTCAAGTAGCGATTAGTAGGAGCTGCGAGAGGGCAACCCGACGGGCGGAAAACGAGTAAGGCATGGGATACAGTAGCAGCAATGGCTAGCGGGATTTCTAACGTAATCACAACAATGATAAGTTTTTGTTTTGTCAGACATTGACGACAACGAAGAAGAGAGACATCACAAGCTGATGAGTAGATACGCGACAAAGGAGAGGGAGGCGATGGTTGCCACAAAGAGCAGGCCAAGAGGCAACAAACGAGTAAAGTGGTGGCACTGATGTCTAGAAACTAAAAAGGAACCTCAATAATGATAAGGTTTGATTAGATAAGATACCAACGATAACAAAGATAAAAGACGACAGGACAGACGGGCAACAAAGGAGCAGAGAGATGACAGTTGCCATGGGACAATGAGCCACGAGGGGTGGCAAATGACCGTAAAAAGGGGGGAGTGGGCAGGGCCGTAAAGAACTAGGATGGCAATGGCTGATGGGGCATATAAAGACTATAAAACAGAACCCCAATGACGTTAAAGAGGAGGGGCAGCAGGCAAATTGTAAAGGAATAGGGTCACGGTGGTTGACATGGCTTCTATAAAGTAAAAAAAACAAACAATGATCAGGCTTAATTTTAAAAATTCCAATGACAATAAAGATAAGAAAGGGACAATTGGACGCAAAATAGTAAGGTAACAATGTTTAGTGGGACTTCTAAAAAACTATAAAGAACAGAATTCATCGAGACAATAAACTCTGGAAACTATAGGGTATGATTTTTAAAGGTCTCAAATAAGATTAAAAGAAATCATAGCGTGCCAGGCAAGAATTAATGGAGCGGCGACTGATATGACTTTTAAAAACTATAAAAATTAAAAACTCAATAACGATAAGTTTTGATTTTTTTTAAATCCTAAGACAACGAGTTAACTGTTTAATAAATTTTGTGTAAAAAATTAGATAATTTTATATGGGTGCTAGTCGCGTAATTGTATGGGTCACCCCTCCAGTTCCTCTCTAAAAAAAGGTTGTATCATGCTACAGAACAATCACTCCATCTTAATTCTTAATAAGAAGATATTCCTATTTCTGGATAGTGTCTAAATTGGTAGTCAAACTCCAACACTATTTCCTGATCGTATAAAAAAAATCCATTCTGAAATGCCGGATTATGAACCAACAGCTAGGCTCAGAAGCATGCCCAGGTTTACCACGGCTACTCTTTGAGTTGATTTCACAAGATCAGTCAAGCTTCATATCTCTTTTAGTTATTTATTGTGCCCCTCCCTTTTTAAATAATCGGCAACTTTGACTTTACTATTTTAACTTTGAACACTAATTACTTTTAAGCGGTTAAGTAAAGTTAACATTTTATATTTAGGACATAATACACTTTGAACATGACGTCCTTTTTAGTGTGTAGTTTTTTTAAAGAAAAGACGAGTGATCAAAGTGAGAAAACAAATAGTGTCCGTGCCAGTTATTTTTTTAAAAAAAATGGAGGGAGTAGTCACATTTTCCCCTGCGGGGTCTCATACAGATGAGAGTTCAGAGCGTTTTGCAGAGAGTCATGAGCTTGATTAGTACTATGTTGAAGCTGGTATTAAGAGGCAAACTTTCGTGTCTGTTTCATCAAACTGAATGTAGTTTACAGGCATAAGCTAATTACATGCATAAAAAGTTTTATGCCTGAATACAGTATTGTTTATGACATATACTTTTTTTTTCTAAAATAAACAAATATAATATGGGATGTGACATTATTCAAATTCAAAGTAATATGATGTATCATATCTCATACTAGATTGATTTATTTTGAGATAAAAAAAATAGATAACAGATAAAATAAGTAGGAGACAACCTGAAGGCAGGTTCTTCTTAGAAAATAAGAAAACTGTTACATGCATCATGGTCGAATGGTCGATGGCTACTATTCCAGCTTCAACTTCTC
Organism: Oryza officinalis; assembly: GCA_008326285.1. NCBI lineage: Eukaryota > Viridiplantae > Streptophyta > Magnoliopsida > Poales > Poaceae > Oryza > Oryza officinalis. The sequence continues at coordinate 39,020,156 of BDMV01000010.1, read as the reverse complement.
TAGCCGGTTCCTTCCATCAAGCTCTGTTGTGAAGAACTCTGTCAGCAAATCCTGGTAGCTTATTGTTCTGTATTTCACTTTACCATCTTTCACAAAGTCCGGCAGAGGGCTGATCACCAGATCCTGGCACGGATAGATGAACAGTGCCGCTGAAATCCTCTTCCTGCTTGGATGTATCACGGCCCTGTGTTCAACACTTCTGAACTTTCCATTACTCAGGATCTGCACATGTCAACAGCACACATCGACCGTACTTTACATCACAAAAGATGGTATAGAAGCATTGCAATCCAATAAAATTATAACGATATTCAAAAGTAGAGCATGGGTCCCGACGCTTTTGCTTGTTAGCTTATCAACCGCTACCAAAATTTAAATTTTTAAATTTAATTTTAAAGTTGGTTTTATGTTTTTAATCATAGTCTATTAATAAATAAATAAAAAGTCGTCCATCGGGTTAAGATAGCCCACGGCAAACGACCAGACGTGCTTAACTTCACAGCGAGAGCATGCTTTTCCTAATGCTTGTGAGGGGGATTTATTTTTTCAAAACCTGGGTTTAAGTGCCCCCCCTCTCTCAACTAGGGGCATTACCACTTTGCTACCATGTTCGCTAAATCCCTAATAATACATATATAAAAAATTTTAATCATAAATTATTTTTTGTTTTTTTTCACGGCTTATCAACAGTAGCTTATCTGATGTTAACAAACAATATTCTTAGGCCCTGCAATTTTTAGCTTATTCACCGGATTATTAAAACGGTTTATTTGCTTCTTGCTTTAAAAAATACGTTTTCTCAGGAAAAAAATGTCTTGTACCGATCATTTGTTCAAAGCTAGTTGTTAAGTTTATTTCTTAAAATATTTTTTCTCTCTATAATAAATAGATAATTTATGGTAATAATCTGTTCAATAATCAACTAATGGGATTAGCCATTACCTCAAGTGTGTCGCCAATGTTAACGATGAGTGCACCATTCAGAGCATTCACGGAGAACCATTTGCCATCCTTGTTGATCTGCAGGCCCTGCACATCATTCACCTGGAGAAGCAGTGTCAAGCCACCCGAATCAGTGTGCGGCGACAGGCCCAACACCTTGTCAGCTTGGCAGCACGGTGGGTAGTAGTTCATCCTCATGCCCCTCGCTTGCTCTTCAAATACGCTTAACAACGAATTTGGCTCAACGCCGACGGCCTTGGCCATGAATTGCAATAAGCATTGCGCAACATTTTCTGTCTCTGATGAGTATGCATCAATGGAATGCCTAACATTCAGAGATTTCCAGTTAATAAATGGACATATATATACATAGAAGGTAATCAATTAATGTTGGTAGATCACCTGAAAGATGCAGGGTAATTGGGCCAAAATCTTAAGTCCCTTGAATCGGTGGGACAGACTTGAAGGTATAACATGTCTGCCCAGTCTAATTTCTGGTTGTCGGACACAACGAAGGCCTGTCCATAGCCTTCAAGGCTGTTGGGCAGCTGTGAGTATTCCTTCTTGGCATCCAGTGGCTGACTGAAGAACTCAACCAAGTCGTTCTTGAGATTTTCAGTCACTTCATCTGGCACTCCATGGTTGATGAGCTGTAGTTTTTGTTGCATAAATAATGCTTCTGTTATATTATTTGCACATCTCAAACTGAGGTAGAGCTATTGTCAGTACAAGTATTTTCTGGCATCAGCTTAATTGAATTATTACTACCTCTAATGTCTTAATTAATCTACATATTTTTTCAGAGTAGGATTTTTACAATTCGAGTGCATGTGCCCTCTTATTATGCATGGCAGTGTTATATATCGTTCTACAGATATAAAAAACTAAATTTAATGTACACATCCCTACAACCAAAAATACAAATCTATTAACGTATTAAAGTAATAAAAAAAGGAGCCTCCACGCTCGCTCTCAAGATCTAGAAATTCTCATATTAATCGAAGAAAAAGAAAAATAGAGTCCATATAAAAAATACAATTTAAAAATAGCTGAAATTTGAAATTAAAAAATAAGAAATATTAGAAGAGGAGAAGAGTACTCCATATAGGTATACAATTTAGAACTAACTGGAATTTGAAATTTAAAAATAATAAATTAAAACTAGAGGTTAGAGTCCATATAGAAATATAATTTAGAAATAACTAAAATTAAAAATTAAAAAAAATATTGGAACAGGAGTTTAGAGTCCATATAGGAGTACAAGTTAGAAATAACTAAAATTCAGAATTAAATAATAAATATTGAAAGATGAATTTAGAGTCCATATAGAAATACAATTAGAAATAATAGAAACACAGAATTAAAAAATAAGAAATATTAAAAGAGGATAGTAGAGGTTAGAGTCCATATATGAGTACAATTTAGAAATAACTAAAATTCAAAATTTTAAAAAAATATTGGAAGAAAAGTCTAGAGTGCATATAGGAGTACAATTTAGAAATAACTAAATATCGAAATTAAAAAAAGAGTCTAGAGTCCATAAAGAAATACAATTAGAAATAATAGAAGTTCAAAATTAAAAAATAAAGGATATCGGAAGAAGAATCTAGAGTCCATATAAAAATTTAGAACTAATTAAAAGTCAGAATTTTAAAAAAATTAAAAATTAAAAGTATAGTTTATAATCCATATAGAAATACAATTTTAAATTAACTAAAATTAAAAATTAAATAAAATAAGGACGATTAGGAGTAGAGTCTAGAGTTCATATAAAAATACAATTTAGAAATAACTAAAATTTGACATTTAAAAATAAGAAATATTAAAAGAAAGGTTTAAAGTCCATATAGGAATAAAATTTATAAATAACAAAACTTTGAAATAAAAAAAGGAAATATTTGAAGAGGAGTTTAGAGTCTATATAAGAATACAATGTAGAAATAACCAAAATTCAGAATTAAAAAACAATTAATAACTATGACGTATAGATAATACAATACAAATATTATATTTTGGTTAGTTTGGTCAAGTTAGTATATAATTTAAAATTATTATGTTGTCATTTTAATATATTTTAATGATAAAATATGAAAACATATATGCTATTATGTGAGGAAAAAATATAACGATGCTAGCCGCGCAATCTACGTGGGCCACCATGTTAGCTTAATTATGAATAGTAATAATTTAGTAGCAATAAATTGTTTTCATTTTTTAAGGCTATTTAGGTGACTCTATTTGTAAACTGACTCCCCTTCCCTTCTCCCTTTTTTCCCACAAATATTGCTACATGTACTTAAAAAGTTATTACAAAACTCTTACAGATAATGATCTCAACCATTTAATTTAACTAGATGGGATTTCTAAAAAATCGCACTCATAACTGTGTTAGTAAGAGTTTAGTAAGTAAAAGTTCGTACATATAGCCAATTCCTTTTTTTCACCTATTACTCTTCAAGAGCAAAAACCAAGAACTTAAAGTTGCATACCTGAAAGAACCCCCAATACAGGCAGGCAGCTCTCAGCTTGACACACTCCTCTTCTGATGATTGTGGAGAAATCAACTTATCGAGATCGATGATCGGAATCGACATGTCACCATGGTTGTTCTTGATAACCTCGTCGGAACTAGCTTCTGGCCTGATGTATCTTTCAGGTATCTGCCCATCTGGGCGATTGCAAGTTCCTGCAAGCTCTTGCACATTAGGCACTGAGATAGAACCAATGGTTCTTGCTTCCGCCATTGCTAGCTCTTCCTATATTATGGCTATGGTTCTCCCTTTCATGGCTAGGGGTCGATGTATATAAATGTCATCAGCGATTGCTCTGATGCTGACACCCCCAGCCTAATGCTGCCAAAGTCAGCTTCGTGCCCTCGTGCCAAAATAGATAGCCTCTTGTCCTATACAATTCATATCTACCCCTCCATTTCAAAATATAATAATATAAGTATTTATAGGTTATTTAGCAAATATTAAGGTTAGGTTAAAAGATTATATTTTATGTCATTTTAGTTGTCAATTTTTTGAATTTTGAATTACTTCAATTCCTTTTTCAAGCATTTCATTCGCTTTGGAACTATTTAAATAAGGATAATAGAGATCAGTGTAGGAATCCTTATACTGCGATATAAAATTTAAATAATAGAAATTATTATATTTTGAAATAGATGAAGTATCGTCTTTTAGTGCTAGACGTTGATGACCATTTCAACCATTTCAGGTCGTTCTCACACGGAGGAGCGCTGCCAATCTGGGCGTGCACATCTACTAGCTCCAGCGAGCATTTGACAACAATATCACTAACACGATGAGTGGCTCCGAGGGCTGATGAGTGGAAGCTCGATAAAACATTGAACCTTTTGAAAAGAGAATCAGTCATTCACGCAAAGGCCGATGAGACTGCTATTCATATCACAGTCTAACCGCCCTTTAGGAACTAGTTTAACCGGACGATGAACTACAGTCTAACCGTGGATATTAGAGTGTCTAACCAGTAACCCCAAGTCCAGGTTCATGTTTTCTTGCTTCAGACCAGGGTTTCACGAGTCTCAATATATCTCTAAGCTTATGTGAAAAGGCTATATTTCTCACAAATGCTATGAGTACTAAGGGTGGAAACAAGACAGCCAACATGGCTCGACTCGACTCGTGAAAGCTTGGTGCAAAGGAAGCTTGGCTTGGATCGACTTGTTACTAGGAATGAGCTAAAACTGAGACTCGGTTTATTAATGGGCTCGAGCTGGCTCGTGAGCCTGGCAACACGTAAACTTCAAGGAGGAATCAAGCAACAGTTAAAAATATGGAATGAGCAATAAAGTGATAATTTTCTTCAATAGTTCATCCTCAACACACAAATAGACAATATAGCAATCAAAGTTATCACTTTTCAACAAATAAACAGCTAAAAAAAGGTGCAAAATTAATGTATATGACCCTATGGTACCAAGCCAAATGAGCTCGTGAGCCAGCTTGGGCTCGGCTCGTTTCAAAAACGAGCTGGGAAAGAGGCTTGGGCTCAGTTCATTTGGCTTTCGAGCCGAGATCACAACTTCGTGCTTTTTGTCCATCCCTAGCTATGATTGACACAACAAAATTAAAATTGCAATATATTGTTCTTTTCTTTTACTCTTTAGTCTTTACCTAGGAATAGTCCATTGACGTAAATCTTCTAAGTTTATAATGTAAGTTATTCGCATTCGTCGCAAGAGCACGAAATTCTCTGTAGGTTTGTCAAAAACTTTTTAGTTCGCTCACGAGATAGGTATTTACCCTTAAATCGATCGAAACGGGCTTTGGGCCTTTGCTAGCTGATTTGATCTATATTGTCACCAAGATCCGGAGCTACATTGTCTATTTTGTTTGTGATTTACCTTCAACTTCAACATCTGTGCTGGAGGCTCGGTGGTAAGAGTTGGAGAAAACGAAAGACGTCAACGCCTTCCTAGCGTCATCGGTGATGCTAGGCCATCGTGTCCATTGTCACTAGTCACCAGGGTCTGCATCTGCATCGGTGGCCACCAGGGTAACACATAAATATTAGTTTTTTTTCTACTATTTGTTGATGGAGGGGTACAAGATTAATAACTAGAACCTTGTGAAGACATTTGATTCGATTGAGCAATTCTGGTTTCTTAAAGCACCGTTAACAAAAATCCGTTGTTTTATTAGACTTTTTTAACTTTTATTTTTAAAAGTATACCCCTCAAATCTTGTATTTTAAAATGAACCTTTCGATCACACCATTCGAAATAGCAAGGCAAGACAACAATGTGCCGTCATAAACCTACCACATCATTGTTCATGGCATGGCAATGGTAACTTGCCACGCAACTCGCAGTGGTGTAGCAAAATTTTTGCCATACCATATCTTTTTTTTTGCTGGCGTAGTGCTAGTTAAAATGGTGTGAAAAAAAAATCAGATTTGCACATAAGTTTTCGAATGGTTTATTTTTAAAATTAAATTATAAAAAGTTAAAAAAAAACTGTTTTTTACATAAGCAATATAAATGATACGCAATACACAGATTCACCAGGCTCTGTATATGCCAGGAAATCAACTAGAGAAGGCAAGTGTCGTCTACAAGCATATTCATTAACTAGTTACATGCACAAATTTTGACAACGAACCGTGTCTGATATATATGATACAATACCAGAAGAAACTGAGGTAAGTGATTATCATAAGACAGGGTTATTTGGATCACTACATAGGGGATTATTTGTGATCTCTGCATGATAGATACAATAATAAGTGATAAAAATGTAGTAGGACACAGCTTTCCCAGAATCTTGTCAAAGGCATCATTGATCGATGGCTAGTACTGTTCCAACCGTAATCTCTCTAGGCGGTTCCGTCCATCAAGCTGCGACATGAAGTATTGCCCCAGCAAATCATGGTAACTGATTGATCTGTAATTCACTTTAGCATCTTTCACAAACTCCGGCAGAGGGCAGATCAGCAGATTCTCGCACGGATAGTTGAACAGCGCCGCCGAAAGTCGCTCTTTGTTTGGATGTACTACGGCCCTGTGCTCAACGCTTCTGAACTTTCCGTTACTCAGGATCTGCAGATGTTAAATAGCACATCACCTACATCAGGAAAGATGCTATAGAAGCAGACAGGTAGTGACAACCGAGGTTGTCAGCATCTCGATATGTACCGAAACAATACTGATCTCACCGTATATCCTTTTTATAGTATTTCAATTCTATGTAAGAGTTCCGTACAATACCACAATATCGGTCGGATCTTAGACAGGATTTCGATTCTATGATCCTACGTAAGTATTATGGTTCGATCTCATGATCTGAACTAAATTATCCTTAAAAGACATGGTGGCTAATTTATTTAATTAATAGATCATTTAAGAAAATATCCGTATAGGTGAATGGTCAGATTTTATCCATGCTAGTATCTTTTATTAGTAGTATGGTGCACCATAAAGGAACTCTATTTAAAATTAAAATGGATTAAAACTAAATAGTTGGGGTGGCCCACGCAATTACATGGTTAGCATTCATATAAAATTATCTAAATTTTTTTACACATGATTTTTTAAAAGAAATTGTTAAATAGCCACGACTTTTATTCATTCTTCTTGAGACGTTTAAAAATGGGATCTTTATAGTTTGTAGAGTTTATTGTATTATGTACTTTTTTAAAAATCCCATCAAACATTTTCACTGTATTTCTTTACGGGCTTACGACCCACCCACCATCCCCTCTTGTTGTCATTTGGATTTTAGAAATCAAAATCGATCATCATTTGGGTTTCTGTTTTTTATTTTCTAGAATTTTTGTCAACTGACGTGACCCTACTCCTTCGTGGCCTTTACCCACTGCCTCTCTTTTTAATTGTTATTGAAATCGTAAAAGTCAAACCTAATCATTATTGGGATTGTGTTTTATAGTTTTTAAATATCCTATCAATTGTAACTACCCTACTCCTTTACGGTTTGTTTGCCGCTCTCCTTCTTATTGTCATTTGCCGCCGTTGTGTTGTAGAGGGATTATTCTTTCAATATTCATTATTTATCACTTCAATTTTTTGTTATTTCTAAATTATATTCTTACATGAACTCTCTTTTTTTTCTAACTTCAAATTTTATTTCATTTTACTTAGATGTATTTTACTTACTATTACTATCTCTGTCTTAAAATATAGTAAATTTTAGCTATAAATTTAGACATATATTTATTTAAATTTATAGTTAAAAGTTATTATATTTTAGAACGAAGGTAGTAATTTTGATGTATGTGCATGGCTACCAAAAATCAGGGCGTCAGTCTGTTTGTTTCATGGTCCATGTTCTTATTTTTCCATAAGGACGTATGCAGTGTCAGTTGGACGTAGGATATTTTTCCTAGCTAGTAGTACTCATCAATAATGTTGGAATACAAAGTGAGAGCGAGAGAGATTGAGCGAGAGAAATCAAATCTTGTATTCCAAAATATATAGTTTATACATAGATAACTAAAAGTATTTATAGAGTAATAAGGATATGAAGATAGTATGAACATGTCCTATTGGGACATGACATGTCCCCTCATGAAGAGGTTCTCTTCATGGACATGAAGAGGTGTCTCCTATGAAGAGGTGTTCAAGAGGTGTCTCTTCATGGATAAGCATAATTAACATGTGCTAATTGATCATTAAATAATCTTTGGTGCACAAGGATTTCAGAAGGTAAATGCTCAAGTTGTAGACCTAAGCAAAATTTGGTTTGACCCAAATCCTTCATCTCAAATTCCGTCTTTAAATGATGATGTGCTTCATCAATATCTCGTGTATTGCCAATGATGTTAAGGCCATCGACATATACTGAGATAATGCAAAAACCTGTAGGAAATTTTTTTATGAAAACGCACGGGCAATCATCACTTTTAGTGTATCCCTTTAGAGAAAGAAATTTACTTAATCGGTTGTACCACATCCTGCTCGATTGTTTTAAGCCATAAAGTGACTTCTGCAACTTAATACAATACATGTTACGATTTACCTTCTGATTCGGAATATCAATTCCGTCAGGAACCTTCATGTAAATATCAGAATCAAATGACCCATAAAAATATGCTGTCACTACGTCCATCAACTACATAGATAGACGATTTTGTACTGCTAATGATATTAAATATCGAAAAGTTATACCACTCATAACCGGAGAATAAGTTTCGTTGAAATCAACGCTAGGTCTTTGCATAAAACCTTGTGCTACAAGCCTTATTTTATATCTCACCACCTCATTGTTTTCATTCCGTTTCCGAACGAAAACCCATTTGTATCTGAAAGTGCATCTAGGCCCCTAATTGTTTTGATGATTTATGACAATGCGATTAGAGAGGACTAACAATTTTGTTTGAGTGAATGTGAAGATTTGTTAGTCCGTGACGGTGTGTTGCGCTCTACGATTGCGAGAACATTTTGTGTTGCGGCAATGATCAAAGGTTATATTGTTTATTTTCCTCTCTTTGGGTCATTAGGATAACCGCACTATTAAGAGGGATGATGCATTGACATATGAGGAGTGTTGAAAGTGCTCAAATCTTTTTGTAAAAGTGTTTCCCTCAGTTTTTGTGTGTTCTGGAAATTTTCGGAGTTGTCCGAAAGCGCTTTTTGGAACTTCCGAAAATACACAGAACCAAGTTTTCGCTTCTGGAAATTTTCGGAACTTCCGAAAGTAATTTTCGGAACTTCCGAAAATAACCGAGCAGCAAAGTGGCTTCTGTAAATTTTCGGAAATATCCGAAATCACTTTTCGGAACTTCCGAAAATGACTGCGAACCAAAGTTTGCTTCTGGAAATTTTCGGAGTTGTCCGAAATTACTTTTCGGAACTTCCGAAAATTGTCTGCGAGCCAAGTTTGGTTCTGGAAATTTTCGGATTTGTCCGAAAGGAATTTTCGGAACTTCCGAAAATGTTCAGAAGGCAAGTTTGGTTCTGGAAATTTTCGGATTTGTCCGAAAGGAATTTTCGGAACTTCCGAAAATGTTCAGAAGGCAATTTTGGTTCTGGAAATTTTCGGATTTGTCCGATATTAATTTTCGGAACTTCCGAAAAATACAATTATTGTGCATAACGGGCAGATCTGGAGCTGTGGCTATAAATAGCCCACTCTCTCCACTTGTGAGGGTTGCTGGTGACATTGAACACTCTTGTGCCCTTGGCTTGCTTCTCTCTCGATTTACTCTTGAGCCTTGCTTTCTTGTTTCCCTTCCTCACCCGTGCTCGATTCGGATTTGGTGTGTGTGAGAGTTGTGGATTCAAGTTTGTGTGAGTGCTTGTTGGCTTTGTGAAGATTTGTGAGCACTTGCATCATCTCCGGGAGATCTTTGCATCATTTGTTGCTCTTGGAGGTTGAGGACTCCTAGGCGGCTAGGTGTCACTCCCGAGCCACCGATCTACTTGTGGTTGGCCGGGAGAAGTTTGTGAAGGTCGGATCTCACCTCCGAAAGGGAAGAGATACCACTAGTGGAAGGAGGAGTGCTTTGTGCAACCTCTTGAGGAAAGGGTTAGAGAAGACCCAGCTCTTTGTGAGCTCCTCAACGGAGAGTAGAATCCCCTCAAGGATTTGAACTCCGGGAACAACTCTTCTTGCTACAACCTTGGTGAAATCACTTTTCTCCCTCCTCTAGCTTCGCTTGTTTGTGCCGCTATAGGACTAGTTGCTGTTTGTGCTAGCATTTTATTGTTGTAGGCAGCTAGATCTAGAGTTTACTTTGAAGTGCGCATACTCTGCTATTTTCGGAAGTTCCGAAAATCATTTTCGGAAATTCCGAAAATTCCTGCTTCCGCTTTTAGTACAGTTTTTAAATTAGCCTATTCACCCCCCCTCTAGGCCTAATTGACCTTTTCAGTATCTCACAGGAAAGATACCATGAGGAGTAGGCATAACAGCCGAGAATATATCTCTTTTATAAAGCGAAGCTAATTCCCTCTATTTGTTCCAGTCACAGTGCTTTTGGCACTCTTTTATAGACCTAGGTTCTGGATCAACTTCGAGGCATTCGGTAATTTGTTCAAAAAAATAGGTGTCGACAATTGTAGATCTTCTATCAAGAGAATTGATACTCCAGTTTCAGAGTAGTTGATGGCAATTTCATCAACCCTTATAGACTCATTGTGATCTCCCGAAACAATATGTCTATGGTTTTCCGAATTCCTAGTCTCAGCATTGTGCACTACCAAGCTAGGTTGCAGATCATCACGATCTGCTTGATATATAGTATCAGTTTGGTGTGTACCAACTAAAGGTTGGTTTGCATTTACCATCTTTCTTTGCTTGTTAGCAATTGTATCTCGCTTAGTGGCCATACTTCTTTCTCTCTTTTTAGTGAGTGGAAGTTGAGTGGTTTTATTTGGTACCTCCACTCTTTCTGGCGCATTCTAAGCGGAAATGAAAGATTTGGTCACACCTTTATAATTAGTAAATGCATCTGGCAGGTTATTTGCAAGTTGTTGCAAATGTATAATTTTCTGAACTTGAAGTTCAATTTCAGTAGTACGTGGATCTGAGGCTGAAATACCTTGGGCATCCCAATCAATTGCCTGGCATTCTTTCTGGTACTTGAAGTCTCCCCCTAATATCGAAAAATGTTCCTCATCAAAGATAGAGTCAGCGAACCGGGCAGTAAATAGATGACCTGTTAAGGGTTCTAAATACTTTATGATCGACGAAGATTTAAATCCCACATAGATCCCCACTTTCCTGTGTGGACCCATAGCGGTACGCTGTGGTGGTGAGATCGATATGTATACAGCACAACCGAACTTACACAAATGAGAAATACTTGGAGGATTTCCACGTACTAACTGCATTGGAAAAGTTTCATGATATACAGTTTGGTCGTAGTTGGACAAGTTCAACAGCGTGCAGTACAGCATGACCCCAACACGACGAAGGTAGTTTGCAATTCATCAATAATGGTCTAGCAATAAACTTAATTCTTTTGATCAGTGATTCAGTCAAACCATTTTGTGTGTAGACATATGGAACAGAATGCTGAACCTGAATTCCTAATGCCATGCAATAATCATCGAATGCATGAGATTGAAATTCGGCAGCGTTGTCCATACGGATTGATTGAATCCGATGTTCAGGGTAACTTGCCTTCAACCTTATAATTTGAGACATTAGTTTGGCAAAGGCATGGTTTCGTGTCGAAAGAAGACACACATGAGACCATTTAGTAGATGCGTCAATCAAAACCATAAAGTACCTGAATGGTCTAGATTTTGGCACAATAGGGCTACAAATATCTCCTTGAATACGTTCCAGGAATTTAAGTGGTTCGGCTCTAATTTTGAGATAAGAGGGTCTCAAAATTAGTTTCCCAGTTGCACAAGCAATACATACAAAATCAGAGGATTTGGAAAATTTGTCAGTGATCAAATGATGATCAATAGAGTTGCCAATAATTTTTCTCATCATCCCGATACGGTGGTGCCCAAGTCAATCATGTCAAGTGTGGAATGCATCAACATTTTGAAAAATTACTTTATACGCAACATGTGCAATGGGTTTAATGTATGTATAGTACAATCCCGATGTGAGAGATGGAATTTTCTCGCAAATGCGTTTGCCATATCCGTTTTGTTTTGTTAAGAGAAGAAATTTTTCTTGATTATACATATGGGTTTCAATGTGGAACCCATTTTGACGGATATCTCTATAACTTAGTAGGGTACGAGTTGAATCGGGATACAGTAATGCATCCTCTATTATAATTTATGTACCCATTGGGAGTGTAATAGTTGCTCGTCCGGAGCCAACTATCACAGTATCGCGTCCAGCGATGGTCAAAACTTTGTCTTCTCTCTTTTTGAGAGTTTGAAAGTATTTGATCTCCCTAAGTATAGAGTTTGTGGTATCACTATTCACAAGACATAATTCCTCTCCAATCGGAGCGATATCCTTAGACATCTATAGTGAAAGAAGAATTTCTTAGTGAAGAATTCTTTATTCAATATATATACATATACATACATACGATAAGTAAAACATCAAGTACATAGTACGACGTTTACAAATATTTTAATAGTACATACTCTAATGATTAGCAAGTCTTATAACCTTACAATATAAGGGAGTTTGTACTTATCTACTTATTACAACAACTATGGTTTTCACAAACTATAGGATATCTATATATTGTCTCAAACACAATGAGATGAAAGCAGTTTCATCTTCAAGTGGGACGCACTGAGATTACAGTAAATCTCCAAGTGGGTCCGTTGAGCAGTATTCAATGAGCATATTGTCCATCGCAGAAAGTGAAGCAATATCCTCTGGGAGAAGATCGAGATTGTTCTCTGGTTCAATAGGAGCCTGCTGAGAACTTTCAACCTCGGGTCTTACTTCGTTGGTAAGATTGAAGTGAGCTCCATATTTTAGTTCCTCAGAAGACTTTTTCTCCTCGAGGGATTTCTGATACAGAAGAACAAGGTGTTTTGGGATACGGCAATCTTTAGCGACGTAATAGTCAGATCCACACCTGTTGCAATGCTTGTTGCCTTTGCCATAAGGTTGTGGTGCCTTACCCTTTCCTTTTCCTTTCTTTCAACTATTGGATTTGCGCCTATTGTTGCGTTTGTGCTTTCCAGTTGGATTCTTAGGATTATTCGAAGAATTTCCCTTGAATCCTTTCTTATTTTTAGCTTTATTTTGGACATTGAAATGGACCTCAGGCAGTGGGGCAGAGCCGGGAGGGCGCTGTTGAGCAGTATTTACAGCAAGCTCATGATATTTTTCTGCCCGAGTCAATATGTGTATAAGCTGAGAATAATGCTAGAAATTATTGGTGCGATACTGTTGATTCAGTATCCTGTCCTCCGGAGCATAGTAGATAGAGTTTTTTCTATCTTCTCTGCCTTCGTTGGCTCTTTTTCGCAAAACTTCAACTTGGAGCAAATGGTATGAACAACATGATTGTATTATGCCACAGTTTTGAAATCCTGTAGGCGTAAGTGATTCCACTCAGAACTAGCCTCAGGCCAGATGAGTTCATTTTACTGATCATACCGCTCTTTGAGAGCTTTCCATAAGTTGAGTGGGCTCATCTCTAACATATACTCATGTTTGAGATCTTTATGGATCTAGAACCTAAGAGGAAAAAGGGCAGTATTTTTCTTCTTGTCCTTAATTGGTGGATCCCCATCATTGGGTTACTCAATTGCATTAGAAATCTCACGAGAAGCAAAATTTATTTTGATATCCGAAACCCAAATTGGGTAGTTACTCCCATCAAGGACGAGTTCATCGAACTCTCTAATTGCCATGTCCCTACAATCATGATTAACATTATTAATTTATAGAGGTAAATTAACAAAAACATGATATTGATGTTGTAATCTCAATGCTAAATGTAAGACCGCATATTTTGTAATGTTTCGAAAAAAATGTAAGTAATAGACCTTACAATTTGAGTTAGAATTTAAAATTAGGAGACACAATGTGGATAATCTCCAAGTAATTAAACAGTGGAGCAGATCTCTCAATAGTTGGCAAGTTTTACTCGCTGCCTAAAACATAGTCTTCAGACAAATATATTCGAATGAATATACCGCAGCCAATGTTTAGGTCTCCACTACCTTGTGCACATCCAAATTTTAAATAGTCTCATATTTTCAAAACATATTCTCGGAATAACACATATGGGTAATCATCGTAAAATGTAGACCTCTTTGTGATGGACGAGATACTCGCTGCCTAGATTATGACCATTGTGGCCAATGTGTAGGACTCCATCTGGATAATCATCTTAAGATGTAGACCACTTAATGATGAGCGAGATACTCGCTGCGTAGGTTATGACCATTATGGCCAATGTGTAGAACTCCATCTGGGTAATCATCTTAAGATGTAGACCACTTAATGATGGGCGAGATACTCGCTACCTAGATTATGACCATTGTGGCCAATGTGTAGGACTTCATATGGATAATCATCTTAAGATGTAGACCACTTAATGATGGGCGAGATACTCGCTGCCTAGGTTATGACCATTGTGGCTAATGTGTAGGACTCCATATGAGTAATCATCTTAAGATGTAGACCACTTAATGATGGGCGAGATACTCGCTGCCTAGGTTATGACCATTGTGGCTAATGTGTAGGACTCCATCTGGGTAATCATCTTAAGATGTAGACCACTTAATGATGGGTGAGATACTCACTGCCTAGGTTATGATTGTTGTGACCAAAGTATAGGTCTCCATCTACACGTGGCTTAATTCCAAGTCAAAAATATGTAGTCAAACATGCATTAAATCCTCCATTAATCATGTTTACATAATTAAGAGGATTTGCTATGTTAAAATACAAAATTTAAAGAATTTTGCAAATTAACAGAGCGAATCAGTAGAATGTGTCTTGGACGTGGGGACTATGTGTCCAGCGAGAGCGAGCAAGAGACGCTCCCGAGCGACACCACCACCGCCCATCCGTGAATGATACAATATTGTACGCCCCGGACTTGGACGCGACAGGTTGCCATGGCTTCCAGCCAGTCACGAACCGGTGAAGCTGGAGGCGGTGGAGCGACGACCAATACGTCATTGGCGACCACGCGGCACCTAGGTTGGTGGTAGCGGCCGCCGACCCATATCTTGGTATGGGCGCAGTAGCCTACACGCTTCCTCATCGATCGACGAAGAAAGTGGTGGAGATGACTAGCGCGGTGCCGGTGAGGGAGAACGACATCCAAAATTAAATCGAATGTAGGCATCGTACCTTCGCAATTAATTTCCTTATCTTCCTTTTCTCCTTCGCGAGAGCGAACGTGGCTGATAACGTGTTGGAATACAAAGTGGGAGCGAGAGATTGAGCGAGAGGAATCAAATCTTGTATTCCAAAATGTGCAGTTTGTACATGGATGATTACAAGTATTTATAGAGTAAGAAGGAATGTGAAGATAGTGTGAACATGTCCTCTCATGAAGAAGTGTTTCTTCATGGACATAAAGAGTTATCTCCTATGAAAAGGTGTCTCTTTATGGATAAACATAATTAATATGTGCTAATTGATCATCAAATAATCTTAACAAATAAAGGCCATGTAATCCGGTTCGATTAAGGCCATGCAATCCGGTTCAGATACTTGCAGTCCGAACATGAATCTACGTAAGATTTCCATTTTTTTTTTCTTTAACAGTCCGAGCAAGTTTGTATGTACCATTTTTTTTCTCTTGTACGTGTATAATCTCGACCGTTACAATCTAAATCTATCATGTTGGTGTAGATTTTTCTTTTTTTTAATTAATGTGAAAATTTTTTAGTATCCACAATAAATGTGATGTCTATTTTTTTTTCTGTTTTAATAATATAAGATACTTGTAGTCCGAATATGAGTCTACGTGAGATTTTCATTTTTTTTCTTTGACAGTCCGAGCAAGTTTGCATGAAGTATCTTTCCTCCCTTTATACGTGTATGTTCAATCAATCTCGATCATTATAATCTAAATCTATCGTGATCTGATGGTATAAGTTTTTCTTTTTTTTATTAATATGAAAACTTTTAGCCTTCATAATATATGTGGTGTTTTCTTTTTTAACTGTTTTAATAATATAATAGATAGATAGATAGATTGTGACCTCATGGTTTGAATATTTTAGTTTTTCATTATTTTTGGACGCTAAAAGTCTAGCAATTCTGTTTTTCTGATAGAGATATATTTATTCATTAGATGTAGAGAAATCCTATGCGCTTGATGGCGCCCGCGCAACCACCGCCGGCTCAGTCTCTCAAACACCTGTCACCTCCTCTCAATTTTAAAATGGAAAAAGTGTATTGATGCTTCATTGAAGTAAAATTTTGAAATTTAAAAATTTGGGTATGTTATATATTTGTTTGTAGAAATTTTGATGTGTACATCTTATTTCTTTAAATATGCAAAAGGTGTTTTGTTAGTATTTATGATTAAAAACTTCGAAGCAAAAGAGAACCCACTCACAGGTATAATTTTAAAAATTAGCATGGGCTAGTCATTGAGAACTTATTGTAATTAGTGAATTAGGATTACCTAGTGTTGATTCCTGCAAATTATATATTTGGAAAAAAAAACAATGAACCTATGTTGCTGCTAGGCCTAGCTTGGTTAGGAGTTAAAAAAAAACTTGTCTACTTAATTTGTTCGGCTGGGAGTCTAACTCCGAATAGGATCCCGAACATGATTTATATTTTCTTTCAGTACTTTTCACCAAGTCTGAATAGGACTTATATATATTAACTAGCAAAAATATCCGTACATTGCTACGGGTAACAAAAAAAACCCTTGTGTTATATAGTCGATAAATAGTTAAAATAAAAGTCCGTACAAATTGGATATTTTTTATTCTTTTTAAATTTTTTAAATGCCTTTTTTGTTTTTTGTCTTTTTTTTGTAATGGTGTTTTTTTTCTCGCATCGAGTTGTACGGTTTTTTCGAAACGGATTTCTTATAAACGGTGGCTTTTCTCGCGTTGAGTCGGACAGTTTTCTTGAAGCGTTTTTTATAAACGGCGGTTTTTTTTCTCGCATTGAGTCAGATGGTTTTTATCTTTTTTTTGTAAACGGTATTTTTTTCTAACAGTTTTTTCGGAGCAGTATTTTTATAAACAACGTTTTTTCTCGCGCTGTTTATATAAACTTTTGCATCTTTAGGTGAATTTTGATATATGAGAATTTGAATGAATTTTGAACACGGGAAGACTGATAAAAAAAAGTAATTCGAAAAGGGAAAATTGAATTTTCTTTTAAATTTTCAAATTGAGTTTGAGAAATTTTTGGAAAAGTAGAAAATGCTGAACCGGTGTTTTTTAAATCGGACCATTTTTTAATATTGCGCGGAACTTTTTTTTTCGCGAACCTTTTTTTGGAGGAATTTTTCTTGTCAACTTTTTTAGACGGACGACGGAAACTTTTTGGTCCTTTTAAATAGTAGAGAAGAGATAGAGATTAAAAAAGTAATTTAATTTTCCTTTTAAGATCTGGGCCGAATTCAGCCCAACCTTTCTTCTCTCCGAAAAAAGTCCAGATTACATCCCTCCGCAAACCGGCCTTTTTCCCTTTGTCTCTCTCCGGCCCGCGTCCTTTCCGTAGTCTAGTTTATGTCCTTTCTTCAATCGGACCAAGAAAAAAGTCACAGCAGAAGTCTACTTTTCCTCCTCCTCGCTACGTACGGACGAAGGAAGAACGGAAAGTTACGAATATTTATAATAGGTATAGATATATACAATCAATCTCAACCGTTATAGTCTAGACCTACTATGATCTAACAGTGTTTTAATAATATAATAGATAGATAGATAATAGGTAGATAGATGTGAATAAGTCAGCTAGAGTTTATAAAGGCCAATTAAACTTATTATATCAATATTATAGGCTTCAATTTTTGCAGCATACTACTACAAATCTTTTTTAGGAAAAATGTGTATTTTATAAAATTTCATATATATGATCCTACGATAGGATCCCGGTCTTACGATACTATCAAGAAAAAAATTAATCCTACTTAGTATCCCGATCCTACAATCTTGATGACAACATAGTTTATTCTTGTTGATTAGCTCAATGTGTCTTTCGCTGAAAATTTTTTACCTCAAGCGTGTCACCGATGTTAACGATGATTGCACCGTTTATGGCGTCCACATATAACCACTTGCCATCCTTCTTGATCTGCAGGCCCTGTACGTCATTCACATGGAGCAGCAGTGTCGTCAGGCCAGCCACATCGGTGTGTGGCGACAGGCCAATTACCTTGTCAAATTTCTGGCATGGTGGGTAGTAGTTCATCCTCATGCCTCGAGGCTCATCTTTGAAGATGCCTAACAGTGACTCTGGCTCAGCGCCAACGGTCTTGGCCATGAACTCAAGCAAGCACAGTGACAAGCTTGTAGTCTCTGATGAGTATGCATCAATGGATTGCCTGATTTTCAGACATCCGCGCGGTTAAGAAGAGACAAATGCTTATCACAAGCTAGGTTGCAAGTTGTACTTCCTCCGTTTTAAAATATATGACGCATGTTGGTTTTTGGACATAATGTTTAGTCGTTCAACTTATTAAAAAATTTAGTGCAAATGCGTAAAATATAATTTAAACTTAAAGTACATTTAGTGATAAAAACAACTCACAACAAAATAAATAATACTTACATATATAGTTTTTCTAATAAGGTGAATGACAAGAGTCATATCCAAAAATCAACGATACCGTGAATTTTAAAATAGAGATAGTATACTATATATGATTTGATTTCTGGTCAATCACCTGAAGGAAGTAGGCCAGAACTTCAGGTTCCTGGACTTGCTTGGATGAACCTGAAGGTACAACATGTCTGCCCAGTCCAGCTTCTGGTCTTCAGAAATCACAAATCCTTGACCATAACCTTCATGGCCGTTGGGTAGCTGTGAGTAGGCCTTCTTGGCATCAAATGGCTGCCTGAAGAACTCAGTTATGTCGTTCCTGAGGTTTCCAATCACTTCATCTGGTACTCCAAGATTGATGACCTGAAATTTTGTTTCATGAAATGCTTTAGTTATTTTTATGTATTTGCTACTATCTCAAAGATAAAAAAAAGTAATATCATATGCTACCTCCATTCCAAAATATAATAATCTAGTAGTACTCTTTGTTCAAATTCTTAGTACTTGCTATATGATGGAACATATGTAATACTATGAAAGCACCGAAACACGTTTGTAAAAGTGTTGTGGTTGTATTTTGGGATAGGTTTC